>LOEQ01006787.1:0-30110 GCA_001685075.1 Bramus lutescens | reverse complement strand
TGTCACCATGAGGCCGTGGCTTACCAGGAAAGATTCAGCATGTCTGACCTGGCATCTTCATGGGGAGTGGCTCTCTGCCTGCCTTCTTCCTCCCAGAATTCTGTTCTGTCTACTCCACCCACCTAAGTGCTGCCCTATCAAAAGGCCAAGGCAGCTTCCTTATTCAACCAAGAAAATCAACACAAATGCAGAAGGACCTCCTACACCAGAACAGCTTGAGTGTGGCCACTTCATAGCACTTTGACTTTGGTTGCTACTTTTTTATTCTTTGAAAGTTTCCTGTGGGCATATAATGTGTTAATCAAACCCAACCACGTTCCTTCCCCTCCAATTCTTCCCCTACCCCATTCCCAGTTACTTTTCCATCTCAACCTCACATGCCTTTTCTTTTCTTATACACTGAGTCTACAGATGTGCACAGATGTGGAACTGTCTTGTAGAATACAGATGTAGAGTCCACACCACTGACCCTCCCTCCCCCAAAAGCCATCAATTGCCAATAGCTCCTCAGACCATGATGCTATCTCATGAGCCACCACCACCACTACATCTGTGATGGAATTTGGCCTGGGATTGTGTTGTTCCTTTTCTTCCACAAACCTGTGACATTTTACATTTTCAAATTAAGTTATCCTTTTGTGTGTTTGTAATTTTAAGACAGCGTCTCACTCTAGAACCCAGGCTTGTCTCAAACTCATTATATACTCGGCATTGGCTTAATGCTTGTTGTAATCCTCCTGCCTCAGCCTCCAAGATACTGGAATTATAGGCATGAACTACCATTCCTGGCAATATCAGTTTTAAAATGTTTCACTGTTGTTACTCTGATTGCTTCCATATTCTACCCTCCCCTGTGGCAAACCAACCTTAATCCTTACCTTTCTCTGCTTCCTTTGCCAAATCTGTGGCTAAATATGGCATGCCATCAGTGAGGACACTCCTAAACATAACCTGCCAACAGATTAGCAGGTGATGCAGACAACTCAAAATACCCAGATGGGATTTTCAATGCTCAAAGGGAAGTTTCTGGGTTTCTCCCACCTGTGAGCCTCAGAGAGAACAGCAGATTTATAGATGGTGTTGCCTCCAACAAGGACCCCAAATTACTGTGCCTACTTGGCTTACAATAGCTGTACAAATTACTGAGGCAACTTCATGTGCAATTCTGCCAAACAGCATCTTTATTTGTGTAGGCTTAGGATTCTAGAAAAAGGGAGGAAAGAATGGCTTCTAGCCCAGGCATGCATTTTTAAAAGGACAAAGCAAACAAAAGAAGCAGGAAAATAGCTGGCCCGAAGTTTTAATAACAGTTACTGGTAAAAACAAACAGAACAGGAAAGCTATGCTTGGCTCTCAAAGCAGGATGAGTTAAGTGATTTTTTGCCAAAATTGTAAATTAGGGAGGTAGTTTTTTCCCAAGTGCCAAGAAGAGAAATTTTATTCACAATCCAATTCTTTATGCCTATGGGTGAAGATAATTGAATCACAAATGGCCCCCAGATTTTCAGGCAAATTTCTAACAACAAAGGCAAAGTTTGCAGGATTATGAGGGGCCTGGTAACCACTGTTTCTCTCCACATAGGCTCTTGCTGTGCATGATATTTTTCTGTATTTAAATCTGTTCACTTTATGACTAGAAACTATCTTTTCTCTCCTCCTATTCCGCTGAGGCCCCAACTGCTCCTCCTATTGCCTGGCTTTGACATTCACACTTTGTGGTCTTCTCCCAACTCTACAGCTCTGACCACATTATACCCATGTTCACCTGTGACACTCTGGTTACTTTGTTTCCCTTACTCTTTGGTGCGGGAGAATAGTCT
The DNA here is from genome assembly GCA_001685075.1 of Bramus lutescens. Classification (NCBI taxonomy): domain Eukaryota; kingdom Metazoa; phylum Chordata; class Mammalia; order Rodentia; family Cricetidae; genus Bramus; species Bramus lutescens. The sequence goes on along the minus strand of LOEQ01006787.1, from coordinate 28,290 downwards.
GTATTCTGTCAATTATATTTTAAATAAATGCTGATTGGCCAGTAGCCAGGCAGGAAGTATGGGTGGGACAACCAGGCAGGAAGTAGAAGCAGGTCAATGAAAACAGGAGAATTCTGGGAAGGAGGAAGCCCATTCCTCTGTAGTCCTGACCCAATCACAGATGAAGCAAGAAGTGACTGCCCTGCTGAATAAGGTACTGAGCTACATGGCTAGCATAGATAAGAATAATGAGGTAATATAAGTTGTAAGAGTTAATAAGAAGTCTGAGCTAATGGGCCAATCAGTTTATAACTGATGTAGACCTCTGTGTGATTTTTTTGTGACTTAATGACTATAAAAACTAAGCAGGACAGAAACCTCAACAACAACTCTTGATGTAAGAGAAATCTATTCTTTCCTGGCTTTTGGTCATTCTGCAGCAAATGGCTCTTCTATAGCTATTGGCCTTTCTAATCTAGTCTCTGGACCCACTGCAGCAACCTAGACTAACCATCTCCAGTTCCCTCTAATTATCAACTCTTGTCCTGGTATCAAGCTCATGGGTAATGTCTCCATCTTGCTTTGACCACTCATTCAATAGTCATTACCTGGTAGCTCATCTTGTGCCTTGTTCTAGCCTTGAAATTAAATCATGAATTGGAAATCATTATCACTGTTGATGTTTATTTTCTAGATTGTTATAAAAAAAAGTCACAAACTGGGTGATTTAGAACATGGAGACTTGTTTTGAATAGTTCTGGGATTCAAAAACAGTGTCAGCAATGATTTTGCTTTAGAAAGCTCTGAGGAAATTCTGACCTATACCTCTTTATAGCTGTTGGCAGCTCCTAGATACCCTTGGCAGTCTTTAATTTTCAGTGTTTTACCCCAATCTTTGTCTCTCTTATCCTATGGCCTTCTTCACTGTAGTCTCAATGGCAACCTATGGCATTAATCTATAAACCAGTCAATGAATTTAGTATCTTTCTTAATCTAGCATCTTAAATTAACTAGTTACATCAGCAGAGACTCTATTTCCAAAGAAGATCCTGGGAAGACTGACTGACTAGTCAACTCAATATATTTTCTTTTAAAGTTTGCATTGACTCTTGGGTAAGTAATTCAGGAAACCATCACGCAGTTCTCAGTTGTAAGTTGAACATTATTAAAGTATGGAGAACAAGCACCCACCAAATGCAGAACTAAAGAAAAGTGCCCTTGAATTTTTGTATTCTTTATGTGAAATTGAAGGAGGGAAAAAAATTTAGATGAAGCAAACACATATGGAAATATATTGGTGGCCATGAATCTGAATCAGAACCAATTTTTTTGTTTACTTAACATAAACATAAAAGATATCTCGAGGCAAGGTAAAGTGAAAGGGGTATGTTTTTCATTTGAGCTTATCATATGTCCATGTACAGGGGAAAAAGGAATGAGGTTATTAAAATGAATGCATTATAGAGAAGGAAGTTACCTTGAAAGGTTAATGATAAAGGAGAGATGTTGGAAAAGAGATAGATTGCTTTCTAACTAAGTGGAAGGATTCGATGGAACATTTGGCATGGAGGTGGCCTAAGGCAGGGAACTAGAATTTAATAGAGTGGTAAGGTCCAAAAGTTGGAAGAGCATAGGTGCCAGGGAGTTTGATGGATATGTCTGTCTGTGATCAGTTGTGATATTAGGTCTTACAGAAAAGCAGGAGACTGGGTCAAATGCCAAGGCCCTGAAATTGTGATGGTGACCTAGCTGGTAGTAGAGAGGCTTCGATGTCAGGATGTCATGAGCTTCAATAACCACCATGACTGCTAACTCTTGAAAAATGCTTTCTGGATGTAAGTACAGAAACAAAGATGAATGTAATAAGCAAAATGTCCCTGTGGGCACATCCTGTTATTTTTCTGTTTACAGATGAGCAGTACAGATATAGGACAAAGAACTTCCTAGTTAATTTGATGCCAGGTTGTGCCCCCTTAATCACTACCTCAATCAGTAGACCTGGTTAGTGTGAGTGGCAGTCTTAAAGGACAAACTGAGGTCTAAAATGACAGTGAAGTTTTCCTGCCTTGAAAAGAGCATCTTCAGAAAACTGTTAGAGATTGGAACTAACAGGACATATGGAATCTGTTTTTTACGAGAACGGGGAAGACTCCATAAGGAGTTTGAGCTGATGGCAGTTTAACGCACAGTGATACTTCAACAGCTCCAGCCGTAGCAGAAATTCAATAGCATGAAGATGCACTTTGAAAACAGAGAAATTCTTAAACAATATGGGATTAAAAGGTGTGTGTTTATGATACAATAAAGATTTGCAAGGGCATGAGGTAGGCAGTTTGGGCGAGTTTTAAGATGTCACAAAAGATGCTGCATAGAACTATTTATCACCAACATGGATGATAGCCCAGGGAGCCTCCTGGATCTTTGAGATGCCACTAGATAAAGCACCATAGTGAGCATTTTCCTGTGAGGGACAATCATTATCTCTCCAGCATTGCAAGGACACATTTATATTCATATTAAATCTCAAATTAGATGTTCTTGGGGATATAGGAAAGCAGAAAAGAAATATAAAACTATTAAATTTTGGCGCTACTCGGCTCTTGGTCGTTTTACTCCTTGACTGATAAACATGACTGGAGAAGTATATAGTAGACTTGAGGTTAGATGAAGTTTGGTAGGGAGAGACACCATCTTTCTGTCATCCAGAGCCATGTCAACCCAGCCAGGTGTAAGGCAAGGGGTCTGGCATGAATTCATCGATATATTCCCATGCTTTGAGATACCTTCACACCTTGGAATAACTCCGACTGAGTTCCAAAGTCTAATGTATTTAATATGCTGGTGGAATCTATCTGTTCTTTGGTACCAAAGTTTTCTTTTATTTTCCTTTGGAAACAAACCTTGTGTAGTCTTGTCTGGCCTGGCACACAATTGTCCTGTCTCTGCCTTCTGAGTGCTTAGATTGCAGACTTGTGTTAGCACATCTGAATGCAGAAGGCATTACATCTGCTTCTGTTGGGTTTGCTTTTGTTCTGAACTTTGATTTTAGCTCTGAAGCTCAAATCCAGTGAGTTGTACATGCTAGATATACAGTCTATAACTGTTACATCCCCAGTCTCACAATGTTTAGGAGACAAAGAGTCACCTACGCTACTCTTGAAATACCAATTCTAGTGCCACAGCTTCTTTGTGCACTCTTCTGGGAAGGTGGGGTTGCAGGCTTTATGAACTTTCCTAAGCTTTCAGTTTGTGCTGTCTTTTTTTTAAATTATTGTTTTAATTGCACTCTACATTTTTCTATGCTCCCCTTCCTTTCTCCCCTCTTGCCTTCTGCCCTCTTTCTCAGGAAATCTTTTCTTTTGCTCCTTCCTATTTAGATTCATGTATATCTCTCTTAGGATCCTCTTTGTTGTTTAGGTTTTCTGGGGTTGTGAATTGTCAGCTGGTTTTCTTTGCTTTATTTCTAAAAGCTACTTATGAGTGAGTACATACTATATTTGTCTTTCTGGGTCAGAGTTATCTCACTTAATATGATTTTTTCTGGATCCATCCATATGTCTGCAAATTTCAAGATGTCGTTTTTTTTAACACTTAGTAGTACTCCATGGTGTAAATATACCACATTTTCTTTATCCATTCTTCAGTTGAGGGGCATCAAGGTTGTTTCCAGATTTTGGTTATTACAAATAATGCTGCTATGAACATAGTGAAGCACATGTCCTTTGGGTATATACCCAAAAGTGGTATTGCTGGGACTTGAGGTAGATTGTTTCCTAATTTTATGAGAAATCACCATACTGATTTCCAAAGTAGCTCTAGAAGTTTGCATTCCCATCAGCAATGGAAGAGTGTTCCCCTTACCCCTCATCCTGTCCAGCATAAGCTGTCATCAGTGTTTTTAATCTTGTCCATTCTGACAGGTATAGGATGGAATCTCAGAGTTGTTTTGATTTGCATTTCTCTGATGGCTAAGGATGTTAAATATTTCCTTAAGTGTCTTTCAGTCATTTGAGATTCGTCTGTTGAGAGTTCTCTGTTAAGGTCTGTACCCCATTTTTATTGGATTATTAGTTCTTTTGATGTCAAATTTCTTGAGTTCTTTGTATATTTTGAAGATCAGCCCACACTCTCAGATATGGGGTTGGTGAAGATCTTTTCCTATTCTGTAGGCTGCCATTTTGTCTTGTTGACTATGTCCTTTGCTTTACAGAAACTTCTCAGTTTCAGAAGATCTCATTGATTATTTGTAGTTCTCAGTGTCTGTGCTACTGGGGTTATATTTAGCAAGTGGTTTCCTGTGCCAGTGTGTTCAAGTGTACTTCCTCTTCTATGAGGCTCAGTGTGGTTGCTTTTGTGTTGGGGTTTTTGATCCACATGGACTTGAGTATTGTGTATAAAGATAGATACAGATATATTTGCATTCTTCTACATGTTGATATCCAGTTATGCTAAAACCATTTGTTGAATATGCTTTCTTTTTACCATTTTATTTTTTAATTCTCTGTCAAAAATTAGGTGTTCGTAGGTGTGTGGATTGATGTCTATGTTTTCAATTTGATTCCATTGGTCCTCCTGTCTGTTTGTTTTTTTTTTTTTTGCCGATACAAGGCTGTTTTTACTACTGTAGCTCTGTAGTAGAGATTAAAGTCAGGGATGGGGATTCCTCAAGAAGTACCGTCTATTGTACAGGATTCATTTTTATAAAATTTTCATAGATTTACTTTACAATAGTTTTATTTCTATAATGTCAGTGTGATGTTTCATATTATGGTACATATCTAAAAGTCCATACAGTGTTCAGGGACTATCTAAGACTAGTAAAGGGAAATACATATGCCACGGAATAGTGGATCCGAACCAGTGAATGAAAGAATATTGGTTAGTCCCTACTAACACAATCAATTAAATGAATAAGTTAATGAATAGTTGAGTGTGGGGGTCGCTGTGGGTGTCATTCGGGGAAATAAACCCTGGGAAGAGATAAGACTGAACTTGGTGCAGAGTGACTTTGTTAACCTGGATCAGACTTCAGAGATACTTAAATACTTCCCAATGTATTTAAGTCCAGCATAATTGGAAAACCGATTTCTGGTGTGACACAATCTCCAATGCATAAGGAAGCACGACTACATTCAAACTCAACTCAGGATACATAACATTTCTTCCAAGAAGATGGGTTCTAGGGATATGCTAACCTGTACTAGCTTAAGGGCCTATGGCTCTAGCTTGGTCACAGTCATAAAGACAGCATAGCGGTCATTTGGGTTATTAGCCACCTCTGATCCTGGTGGTGGAAGCTTGGGGGCGGGGACCTCTGGCTATAAGGGTCATTTAGTTTACTAGCCACTTCTGGTCCTGATTGTAAGATCTTGTTATGGCCTGGCCCAAGAGATAATGCAGATCAGCAGGCTGTCAATGACTTCCAATTCTCAACATTCTGGATGGAAGAACAGGTTTTTTATCTTTCCCATTAAAAAGATAATTCTGTGTGCTTAATATTCCTGGTCCCTTGGTAGATCTGTTGGCGCAAGGACCTTCATGCTATTCCCAATAGTGCTGAGTGAAATTTCTCTACAAGAGTGTAGCAACTTCCAAATTTCCAGGTATCCATGTTTTTAACAACTGAGTAATATTCCATTGTGTAAATGAACCACATTTTATTTATTTATTCTTCAGTTGAGGGACATCTAGGTTCATTTCAGGGTCTGGCTATTACAAACAATGGTACTATGAATATAGTTGTGCAAGTGTCCTTGTGGTATGATTGAGCATCCTTTGGGTTTATGCCCAAGAGCAGTATAGCTGGGTCTTATTATAGACTTCCAGTTTTCTGAACTGACTCCCAAGTGGCTGTACAAGTTTGCACTCCCACCAGCTACGGAGAAGTATTCCCCTTGTTCAGTGTCCTCTCAGTGTAAGCTGTGGGAACAGAGTCTGTGTCAGACTCTTTTACTGACTTTTGGGACCCTATTTCTCTTACTGGGTTTCCTTGTTCCAACACAGTGAGGAAGTGCTAAGTCTTACTACAACTCGATGTTCTGTTGATACTCATGAGAGACCTACCTATTGCTAAACAGAAACAGAGTAGGGGGTGGAGTGGGGATGGGAACTGAGGGTGATGGGAGGGATGGAAATGTGGCAACCAATTAGTATCATGTGCCACATAATGGCACTTTGGTAATTGATAGACTTTATATAAAAGGGTGTTTCCATATCCTGTAAGATGATAATGAAGCGGAAAAATCCCTGTTTGCCTAGTGTTCCTATTGCTATCATGATACCATTGCACAATATGTTATTCATGGGTTAGTGTGATGCTAGTGTACACGAGTCTATTGCACTATCACCAGGTAAAATCAAGTTCATACCCTTACAAATAGTACATACTACTTGGCATTGAAATTAATGAACATACTACTAGTTTATAGGCTTTCTAAACTAGGCTTATACTCCTTCTATTTATACAAAAATATTTTAAGGTAATACAACAGTCTAAGGTATCTCATCAGCGTCTCCAGTCTCCTCCTGAATATCATATTGCTCCACTAAATCAATATGCCACATCAGGCAAGTAGCATATACAACTGGTTTGTGTAATGCTATGCTGTTTAAACAACGAAAGAATCCCCTAACGTGTTTCTCAGAACATATTCATGTCATTAAAGGACATATTGATATTAGAACATTAATAAAATGTAAAGCCTCCATCAATACTAAAAACTAATAAATAAATGGTATGTGTAGAAGATAATGTAAAATGACATATAATATATAGTTGTGAAATATTTCTATGCAAATTATTTTTACAAAAAGAAGCAGTTGTTTTAAAATTGAGAAACAATGACTATCATGTGAAATAAGTGATCAATGATAATACTGCTGTTGGTTCAGTTTTTGTTGTTTTTTTATAGAACACTGGAGACTGAACAACTGATTAAAAGCGAGAGAAGGGAGAGAGGAAGAGAGAGAGAGAAAACTTGTTTGGGCTTATGGTCTGGAAGCAAGAAAATCCTGTATCAGCTGGCTGTACTTTGTGATGATTACATGTTGCTTTAGACATTATGAAAAGCCAGAACGTGGAGTGAACACATTGAAAGAGAAATACACAGGCTGAACTCCCCTGAGGAACTAATCTATTAAGGGCTCTATCTTCATGATTCAAACATCTGCCACTAGGTTCTATCTGCTTCCTTCAGCTTGTGAAGGAACTGAGGCTCCAATACCTGGACTTCTGGAGGAAATACTAAAACCACAGAAATCTGTAATCAGATGGTTTTGATCCGAGAAGGATGCGCCATTATTGTTCAGCTACTGGCAAAGCGTGGTAATAATAACAGCATTAATATAATCAGGAGCACACTTCAGACAAACAGAGGCTAAATGGCCCTGTGTGCTGTGCTTGTATTCTTCAACAGATCAAGATGAAGAGTAAAGACTGAATTCTCATGCTAATTACATGCAGTTCACAACCTCATATTGGACAATGAGCCCAGAAAACTACTATAAAAAGATATTATGTGGCAATTTGGATAAGTAATTTGACCATTTTATATCTCATTTTTACAAATTGTCAAATATGGGTAAATTTATTCATCTCCAAAAGTTACTAGGGCATGAAATCTTTGTATGAATATATAAAGTATGTATCATACATGTGAGCATAGTAAATGTCTCATGTGTGCTCATTGATAGTTTCCTTATTTGCTATTTTCCTGTTCTTTCACTCTATAATTTATTCTTACTTTGTTGATCTTAGATTTACATTTTCTACTTAGTTTACACTTTGGTATCATATCTGCTTCTGCCCTTCAATTCCCTCCACTTCCTACGGACACTGTCCGTGTACCTTTTGTAATTATTTTATAATATATTCCTTTTGATTATATAGAGTTTTGTCAAGAATGGAGCACAAACAGTAAACATCTTGCCCTGCAAGCAAGAAGACATGAGTTCAGTCCCGAGGAAACATAAAAAGCTGGGAAGGACAGCTCACATCTTTAATCCAGCCCTTGGGAAGCAGAAGTAACAGGACTCTTAGATGTTGCTGGCTGGGCAATCTAGGTGAATCAGTGAGCTCCAGTGAGAGAACCAATGAGAGCCCCTGTCTTATAATAAAAGAAGCAACAGCCAAGATTGGCCTTCAGTATTCACAGACATACAAGCACTCTAAATAAATAAACAAATATTAATAAATAATAAATTAATAAATTGCATGCTGTGCTAGCAGCACCCTTAAACAGGTCATGTTACTGCATCTATTGATTGCATCAGCAGGACAGGCTGGGTGACTAAACCACATCATCTAGATATGGGCAAGCACACTCTACAAAGAGATTACCTAATGTCGTATATCTTAGAACTGTACTCATTGCGAAGCGATGCACAACCGCATGAGCTCTCAGACCCGAAGCATGTCAATACCTGGTATTACACCATAGATCTACCACAACCAAGCAAGAAAGTTGAAGTCACAGGTGTTACTACCAAACAGATTGTTTTTGGATGATGAACCTGTTGAAACTAAGGTTTCATTTGGCTTCAGACACTTCCACTCCCTGCCCCTTTACTTCATCCTCAATTTTGTGGTTTGCTGCATGAGTATGAATAGAGGGTCATGGTCTAACCACCAGTGCCCTCAGGCCTGGACTGGAAATTGAAGAAGACAATAGACAAGGTATTAGCTAATGTGACTACAGACCAACAATCCATATTGCATCTTGCCTTTAATTTACTGATGCTCACTTTAAGTGTCTGGTTGAATAGAGAAAAGGAAATATTTAGAAATCTATCTTGTGAGATACTAATACAGAGTTTACAATTCTACACATATCATGGATAATTACAAAAAATATACTTGCAGAACCCACGAGTGACCCGCCTACCATCAGAACTGTACCCCTCTCTGGATTTTGTTCCCCAGATCCCTTCCCCAGGCCCATGCCTTTCCAGCTTGTTCATGGCCCTGCTGCTGGGTCCTGGGTCCTGCCCAACCCCAGGGGATTTCCACCACTCAGGTGCATGCCGCACTACCCACAACCAGCCCTAGCTGCACCAGCTTGAATAGACTTCAGCTGCTCAGGTGCAGGCTATACCAGTTAGAAGAACAGGTCAGATAAAATCAGGCAGATAAAACTCTTCGAGAGATCAGCTATGTAACGGACACAACTAAATATCAAGGCAATATATAACGTGCCCATAGCTAACATCAAATTAAATGGAGAGAAACAAAGCAAATCCACTAACTAAAATCAAGGACAAAACAAGTCTGTCCACTTACTCCAAATCTGTACAATATAGTTCTTAAAGTTTTAGCTAGAGCAATTAAGACAAGAAGATAAAGGGGCTGCAAACTGGAAAGGAAGAAATCAAAGTATCACAATTTGCAGATATGATAGTTTGTATAAGCTGTAGACAGAGGCTGTTTATTCGTTTCCTAGCTGCCCAGACCTGAAATAATCACACAAAAACTGTATTAATTAAAACATTGCTTAGTCTATTAGCTCGATATTCTTGTTAACTAACTCTTACATCTTAAATTAATGCATTTTTATTAATCTGTATATCGGCACATGACTGTGGCCTATCATTAAGGTTTTGTCTGGCGTCTGTCTGCTTTGGTGACTACATGTGTCCCTCTGCCTCTGCGTTCTTTTCTCCTCTATCTCTGCTTGGAACTCCCACCTTCCTCTATTCTGGCTGCCACAGGCCCAAAGCAGCTACTTTATTAACCAATGGTAAAAAAAACATAGTTACAGCATACAGAGGGGAAACCCTACATCAATAAGCGGCCCCCAAAATTCCACCAGGAAATCCTACAACTAATAAACACTGTCAGAAAAGTAAGTGGATTAAAAAAATTGGCTGAAAAAAGTCTGTAGCCCTCTTATATACAAATGACAAATGGGCTGTAGGTGGAGACTGTTGTTATGTTTCCCGGCTGCCCAGACCCGAATCATCACACAAAACTATATTAATTACAACACTGTTTGGCCTATTAGCTCAGGCACCTTACTAAGTAACTCTTACATCTTAAATTAACCCATTCTGTTAATCTGTGTATCGCCATGAGGCTGTTGCCTACTGGTAATATTCCAGCGTGTCCTTCTCCTTCAGCAGCTACATAGCATCTATCTCCCTGACTCCATCTACTCTCTCTATATATCCTTCCAGCCTACCTATATTTTGCCTTGCCCTTGGCCAAAGTGGTTTGATTTATTAATCAATAAAAGCAATACTTATACAGAAGGATATCCCACATCATTTCCTCTTTTTTATCTATTTAAAAAAGGTTTTAATTTTAACATAATATAATTACATATACAAAATAGTTATCAAGCAAGAATTATAGTTACAATATTTAGTCCATTTATATTTGATAAATTCTTAAAACATTTTAAATGCTATATTCTGTAGGTCCTTGGAAGGTTTAAAGAATACCTATCCATATTAAATATATCTCTGTACATCTAGAAAACCTAACTAACTTGACTAAAAGTTTGATTATTATAGACGACTATTAATCTGCATTTCTAAATTATATATTACATTTTTAAATGAGCTGCAGAAACACATAACACCTTAAACAAGAGAAGAAATATACATATATACAAGTGTAACAAATCTGACCTTAAATATGTATCAACAGACCAAGATCCATACCAATGCAAAGTATTCATTTCTATATCATATTAAATGAAAACAAACATTTGTAAATAATCATTTTGGTAATTTGAGCATATTTTTCTCCAAACTGCTTCCTGCTATTTGTTGGACGATGTATTTTTAGGGTTCAGAGAGACCTTCCGTTGTGGGGTGACCTTGTTCCATCAAACCACCTTAGCCTTGAAGGAATCCACAGGTTCTTATCTTCTGTGGAACAAAAGCAGAGCCTCCTTTCCAAAGCAACATATCCTTAGACACAAATATTGAAGTCAAGATACCTTTACATTTGTTTAACTTAGCACCCCCCAGAATCAAATGTCTCTCTGCAGTTAAAAAAATTCAAAGAAAACACAATAACATACATAACCCAGATTCTCTCTGTGTATTCCATCTCTACATGGTTTATTTTTCTTTATTCCTTTAATCTATGATTGTCTATACCCTTTTATATTACTTTTAGTGTCTCTCTAAAGACTCTGATTTTTTAACCATTAATTTATTTTTATAACTGTCTATATTCTTTTTCTTCTTTATCCCAAGCCTATGTACATCTTTTAAACGCTGTGTCTTGTTTAGAGGTCTTTAATGTCTGAATCTGTCATATTGCATATCTGAAATCCTTTTCTGACAAGGAGCATTTTAAAATGGTAAGCAGTGTGGTTGCAACAGTCCTGCATGCTGGCTCTACCTCTATTGGCCTTTTAATAGGGCAGACTATGTTCACTGCCTCTGTGAGCCATGCTCATTGCCCCAGTTCCAGGGATGCAGCAGGTCTATGTCTCCATTAAGCAAATTGCAGTACTCTGCTCACAAATCCCATTTAAGTACTCTGTAGCCATACCTCCTGAAAGATCCAGGGCATTTCATGCTGGTGAAACAGGAAGTTGTTGTTTTTTAAGGAAGCTGGACCGTTTTTGCTGCTAATGTTGAGTCAGGAAGCCTTCTCTTAAAAGAATCACACCTCTGTTTGCCTCTAGCAAACAGAGCCCACCCCCAAAAAAACACTGCTACCTAGAAGCCATGCTTAACTCTGTTCTTTTGTGTCAGAATTCCTTCCATGCTCTCTCAGGTTTTATTTGGATGTAGGCAGCCCATGCTGGCACCATTTGTAGATGAAGACTGTTCTTATGTTTCCCAGATGCCCAGACCTGAATAATTGTACAAAACTATACTAATTATAACACTGTTAGGCCTATTAGCTCAGGTTCTTATTAAGTAACTCTTACATCTTAAATGAACCCATTTCTATTAATCTGTATATCGCCATAAGGCTGTGGCCTACAGGTATGGTTCCGACGTGTGTTTCTCCTTTAGCAGCTACATGGCATCTCCTTGAATGGGCTGAGAGTGAAATCAGGAAAACAACAACCTTCCCAACAGCCACAAACAATATAAAATATCTTAGAGTATCTCTAGCCAAGCAATCAAAAGACTTATATGACAAAAACTATAAGTCTTTGAAGAAAGAAACTGAAGAAGATAACAGAAGATGGAAAGATCTCCCATTCTCTGGGATAGTCAGAATTAACATAGTAAAAATGGCCACATTACCAAAAGCAATCTACAGAGTCAGTGCAATCTCCATTAAAATTCTACCGTAATTCTTTACAGACCTTTAAAGAATAATACTCAACTTCATATGGAAAAATAAAATATTAAGGATATCTGAAACAATCCTGTATAATAAAAGAACTTCTGGAGGTATCATCATCCCTGATTTCAAACTGTAATACAAAGCAATAGTAATAGAAACTGCACGGTATTAGAATAAAAACTGACAAGTGGATCAATAGAATTGAATCAAAGACCCAGGTACAAATCCACATAACTACGAACTCCTGAATTTTGGCAAAGAAGACAAATTATGCAATGGCAGGAAGAAAGCATTTTCAACAAATAATGCTGGTCTAACTAGATGGCAGCATGGAGAAAAATGGAAATAGATCCATCTTTATCACCATGCATAAAATGCAACCCCAAGTAAATCAAAGGCTTCAGAATAAATCAAGATACACAGAACCTGAAAGATGAGAAAGTAGAGAATAACTTTGAATACATTCACACAGGAGACAATTTCCTGAGCAGAACACCAATCATGCAGGCAATAAGATCAAAAATTAACAAATGGGACCTCATGAAACTGAAAATCTTCTGTAAGGCAAAGACATTGTCAATAGTACAAAATGGTATTCCACAGAATTGAAAAAGATTTTCACCAATTCCTCATCTGACAGAGGACTAATATCCAAAATATATATTAAAACACTCAAGAAACTAAGCATCCATAAACTACATAATCTCTTTAAAAATGGAATATAGATCTACACTGAGAATTCTCCACAGGGGACTCTCAAATGACTGAGAAACACTTAAATAAAGTTCAACATCTTTAACCATGGGAGAAATGCAAATGAAAGCTACTCTGAGATTCCATCTTACACCTGTCAGAATGGCTAAGCTCAAAAACTGGCCATCTCCTCCTGTAACCAGGAAAGACTTCCAGCACGGGGACTGAAACTCCAACCCAGGTACAAACCCTTCACCTACAATTTGTGCTGCCTACAAGATGCACTCTGCTAAAGATGGTGTAGAATATGTGGGAGTGACCAAGTGATGATTGGCACAGCTGGAGGCCCATGCTCTTACAAGGAGCTCCCTACTGAGAGCCAGGACCCAGAAACAGGATACTCTAGAAACCTAGGATAGAACCAAACATGAATGACAAAAAAGAAGTTAATGAAATGATTTCTAATGATATTCTGCTATACTAAAGATTGATGCCTAGCCCATCTGTCATAGAGAGTCTTCACCAAGTAACTGATGGAAACAGATACCAAAACTCACAGCCAAACATTAGGAGATCCTCAGGGAATCCTGTGGAAGAGGAGGAGGAAGGATTGTAGGATTCAGTGGTGTCAAGGGCACCACAAGAAAACCCACACAACCAAGTAACCTGGGCTCATAGGTGTTAACAGAGGTTTCTGTTCTGCCTGGTCCCTCCGATATTCAGTCTCAAAGAAACACACAGAGATTTACATCAATCATAATCTGGTTGGCCTATTAGCTCACGCTACTTATTAACTCTTACATTTTACATTAACCCACAGTTTTTGTCTGTGTCAGCCATGTGGTTTGGTACCTTTTATCAGTGAGGCAATCTCATCTTGCTTCCTCTGCATCTGGGTGATGACTGCAGACTGAGCCTTTCTTCTTCCCAGAATTCTCCTGTTCTGGTTGCCCTACCTATACTTCCTGCCTGGTTGCCCCACCTATACTTCCCGCCTGGCTATTAGCCAGTCAGCATTTTATTAAAGCAATACAAATGACAAATCTTTACAGAGTAGAAAAACGTTGTCCCACAGCATAGAGAGGCTCAAGGAAACTGAACTAACAAGCAGGGAGCCTGCACGGGACTGACCTAGGCCCTCTGCATATATGTTACAATTGTGTATCTTGGTCTTCCTGTGGGATTCTTAGCAGTGAGAACAGAGGATGTCTCTGATTCTGTTGCTTTATTTTGGGATCCATTCCTCCTGCCAGATTGCCTCATCCAACCTTGGTAGAGGAGGGGGTGCCTGGTCTCACTGCAGCTTGATATAGCATGGCTGACTGATATCTATAAAATACCCACCTACATCTGATGAGAAACAGTGGAGGAGGAGTGAAGGGAGGAGGGGAGACTGAGCAGAAAGGAAGAAGGGGAAGCTTTGCTTAGGATGTAAAAACAATAAAACAAACAAAAAAATCATTCCATGGTTGAAAAGAAAAACTCAAAAAGAGAGACAGACAAAGTCATTAATCAGATAGATTGGTACCAGTTCCTGCTCTTTTGGTCCACCTGGCTAGCTCTAATATCAGCATCAATTGGGTCTTTAATTATCATTTTGATTGAACTACTGTTGGAGCTCTAATTCTTAAACTATATGGCCAATTATGTATCAGTTTGATAAAAGTAATTGGTCCTTAGGACCTCTTTAGAAACGGGTAAGTCCACAATTTGATTTACTCACTAAGACCAGTGGGAAATATAACAGAATCCCAGACTTAAGTAGGCCCTGAAACCTTAGCACAGCTGACCCCAAGATGGAAGCACCATGCAGAGTATAAAACTTAGCATGGAGAAAGTCATACCTGCCAAAAGTAAAACAAAGACCTAATCAATCCTTTGGAGTCCATAGTTCTGGGAAAGTCTCTAAACATACCTACTTCTGTTTCTTGTTAACTAAATATGTCAACCCAGAACACGTTTTTTTTGTTTGTTTGATTTTTTAAGAGGGTATATTGCTTTTATTGTTGTTGTTGAAATTACTTTCTTTTTCTCTTTGAGGTTTCAAGAGAGGGTTTCTCTGTGTTGCCTTGGAGCCTGGGAGCCTGTCCTGTAACTCACTCTGTAGACCAGGTTGGTCTTGAACTCACAGAGACCCACCTGCCTCTGCCTCCTGAGTGCTGAGATTAAAGGCATGCACCACCACTGCCCAGTCCCAGAAAATGATTTTGTGCTTAAATGTTCACCCTGAGAAAGGCTCAGTTCTATACTGGGATAGTGAAAAATGGCTAATACTTTTTATTGGCTGAAGTCCATGTCTGAGCAGTCTTCTCTGGCAAATACCCCCAAAAGTTAGGTCACAAACAATTATTAACAAACTTGAGAAGACTGAAACTTACTTATCCAGTATCTTTTCTAAGCCCAATGAAATAAAACTAGAAATCCCCAAGTGATAGAAAATCAGAAGCTTTCCACAAAATTTTATAAATTAGAAAACAAACTCCAGTGCCCATTGCATCAAATCAGAATTGAAAGGGGAAGTTAAAAGAATACTTTGAAACAGATGAAAATTAAGTAGAACATACCAAAAGTTTGGAATGCAACCAAGGTAGGAATAACCAAGGATATCATAGCAGTAAACATATTATATGCACAGAAGGATCTCCAACAGCAACCCAACACCACCAGAAGAAGAAAGAATAAAAAACAAAAACTAACGTGCAGTCACTCTTCTACTGAGAAGTCTCTTTGATTCCAAGGCACAGAGATTGTACTTAACAAGCAGTTGGAATAGACTCAATAGATGGATTGGTGTCCCATGCTGTTAATACCAAGAATATCTGATTATTTTTAAAATGTTCTCCTCTATTTATAAATCTCCAGGCAGGATTAAGCTTCCACTATGATCTCTCGTTGACAACAGCCATATGAGTCTAGATTATTCATTGTACTCTATTCAGAAACAAATTCTTATTGCAAAAATGAAGTTTCCTAAGATTTATGTTTGCTGAGCTAACACTGTAGTTTTCATTTTTCATTTGTTTGTTTCCGGCTCTTCATAATCATGAGACAACAGGAAGTTGGAGGTCAAAGATAGAAAGCTCACTGTGAAGTTGTTGGTGTCATACCACACCAGCTCTCATGACGTTCGCTACTAGAAACGTGAAAGAATTGACATAGAATAAAATCAGAATTATTTACTAAAAGTCATTTTCTAAAGGCAAAAGCCAGTCCTAATGTTCAATTTATTAATGGTCCATCCTAACTCATTTCAGTATTTCTTGGCGATGAGGGATTTATACTCAAGTTTCCTATCTCTAGAAATAACATCATGAAAACAAGAGAAGAATGAGCTTTAAACCATAGCCCTTCAGCCTCCAAAGTGAACATCCGCCATGCCAGTTGACCTGAAGTTCCACATTCAATCTACAGACGCATAAGTATCCTGCAGAATGTCTGAGATGAAACATTATTTCCCTGTGTTCATTGGTCCACAGAATGTGGACATTTATTTCACTCCACAGAGGGAAAATACTGGAAGGAAGACTATAATTCCTTCCCACAATTCTTGCTGAGTTTAAATCCCACTGGGTTTGTTTCAAAACGGTTATGAGATCCTGCTATCACTTCCTACTGTCCTTCTGAAGTATTTGCTGCTACAGCAGGGGCAGAAGACTCTATTTTCTCACCACATGCACTTAAACAAGGCCATAACCATGCCCTTCACCCCTTTATCCACAGTGCCTAGAACTGGTGACCCCATTTTGGTGTGGGTTTGCTGGAAACCCTTTACTTACAGATTATAGGATTGCTTACTTGTGTTTCTCTGTTAGAACTCTACAGACAAGCCACTGTCTCCCAGCTTCAACAAAAGCATTCTCATGATTAAAACCCAACGGTTTTTAATTAGGAAAATGCATCCCCATATATCAGGTTTGCTATCTATGAGGTCAGAGAGAGAAGGGGAGACAGACAGACAGACAGAAAGATACAGGAGGAGGAAGAGAGGAAGGGAGGAAGGAGGGAAGAGAGAAAACCTAAGAAGTTGCTGCTGGAAGGGAAGAGAGTGAGTCTGGAAAACTCATTTTCAGACCTAGCTGTTAGTGCTGCCTGGTCCTGACTGGGCCAGCCCTGGAGGGAGGTATGTGGGCTGGCTGTAGAATTAATTGAATTTCACAACTTGCCTCACATTCCTGCTGGCACAAAGTGCCTTGGAAGGACAGCGGCATCACAGGAGGCAAACACAATGGCAGGACCAAGGCTGGGCACTGCTGTGAGCTTTTCTTTATACAACTCCTGCCTCAAAATAGCTTGCCTGTTAGCACCCCAGCAGAGAACCCCCACAAGCAAGAGAGGAGGAAATGAGCTGTCTCTAAGATGCATACTGGTCCTCAACCCCAGGATGAAGCCTAGGACCTGAAATAAGTTTCCTTCACAGAGCTCTAGAGCCTTCACCTTCAAAAGAGATATTTGGGTTATATGAATTTTAAATCCTTCCCAGCTGCAACATTGTATTATTTATTGCCCGAAGAACTTGAGATTAAACCAAAGGCTTTTTGTTTTAAAACATCAGCATCTCGGCTTCAACAACCCACACATTTCACGATACTTAGAGCCCTAGTTTCCTGCTTCAGATCTTTGTGTAATTTTAATCAATCCATCTCTCTCTCTCTCTCTCTCTCTCTCTCTCTCTCTCTCTCTCTCTGTGTGTGTGTGTGTGTGTGTGTGTGTCTGAGTGTGTGTCTGCATGTCTGTGCTTGTCTCTGTGTGTCTGTGTGTCTCTCTGTGTGTTTGTGTGTCTCTCTGTGTGTGTTACGTATATATGGGAGTATACACTTACCACAGCACATATGTAGAGATAAGAGGACAAATCTGAGAGGGAGCCAGGGCTTTTCTGCCAGCTGTGGGTTGCAGGGACACCTAGGATGTTAGGCCTGTGCACAGCATCTCTAATGCTAAATGACCTCCTCCATCCCTGACTTGCCTTTTGCTCAGCTCTTAATGAATAGCAGAGCACACTGCACTATCACCTAATAGGCCTTAAATAGGTTGTCACATGCAATCCAACACACTGCAAAAGATGAATCTGTCTCATCACACTAATGAGAAAAGAGAAGCCTAAAAGATGACAGAAACTTGACTAATGCCAAGGAATATGCAATGACAAAAAAAAACAGAATTTAAATTTAAACTACACAACTACAAATCCAAGGTTTTCTTGCATATAACTACTCTCACACAAAAACTAAATTACTTCTGTGATCATATCCCTTCCCCACGGGGCTGCATACCTGGCACAGCATTGCTAGTAACTGTACTTTTATTAATGAATGGCTGGCTAAAGAATACAAGATCTATTGGTTTAAGTGCATTAGTGCAGTTGATCAGTGAGCAGGAGCATTACTGTTAATAACATTTTTTCATGACAAATCCGACTTCTTCAAATGATTTTTCTAAGAATACTTCCACATAACCTGCATTTACTCATGTATTCATGCATCCAGAAATGACACCTATGAGATGCTAGGCACTATGCCAGGGGTTGAGTGAAAGAAAAAAATCATACTGAATACACAGCACATACTGTCTCATGGGAGGACAGCCTAAATAAATGGATATGCTATCCCAGCAAGATATGTGCTGGGAGGGGAAGCTTGCTTGGAAGGTGAGGATGTGTTCTATCAAGACATTCTCTTCCTTTCCTTTTTTCCCTCCCCCTCCCTCTCTCCTCTCCCTGTACCCTCCCTCTCCCCTCCCTCTCCCAATCCCCTTTCCCCAGCCCCACACTCTCTCCTCCTCTCCCTCTTCTGTTTGTGTGTGTATGAGAGAAAGACAGAGAGAGACAGAGACAGAGAGAAAGAGAGAGAGCATGTGTGTACTCCTGCATGCATACACATGTGCTGTTGTAGTTGGTGAGATTTTTCAAGGCATGAAGATATTAATCAACCAAGTTCATTATCTTGGCCGCTAGGTTCTGGATTCAACACCATTGTTGTGCCTTTCTCTTTTGAATTACTCTACTATAAAAAATATTCTGTATCTCTCTAAAAAAGAAATTCTCTGACACCCACATTCCCTTAACATCTGCTTCCCTCTTTCCCTGTATAATAAAGAATCTCCGAAACGTGCTCCACAAACAGTTTCTTGCTTTTCATTTTTTCCCTCCATCACTAACCATCGTTCCATTTCCCACAAGGTTCTTTATCTGTCTCTTTCCTGCCCCCAACCCACATTTGGAAACTGGAATTATGACACACATTTATAAAAGGTTAACAATCAAGTAATTATTACTCAAGACAAAAAGACTCAATAAAAGTTTGAAAAGTCGTTGTCCAGTGCTGAAAGCCTCTCTGACTTCCCACACTCTCCCAGTGCCACACACAGGAAGTCACTATTCTTTTTTCATCTTGACAATATTATTTATGTCACCTTCACCAGCAACCATATTACTTCACATTAGCTTTCATATAAAGCAAAACATTTCCATTTCTCAATTGCAGTGGCACTGGTCTCTTTGGAACACAGACAGGATGTTGTATGAACAAATCACACTGGTAGAATTAATACAAAGAGATCATATAATGCAAAGTTCAGAGCTAATAGGAAAATGTTCAGAATTTGCTACATCATTTCAATGACATCGTTTATAGCTATTTCCCCCATCAGGGAATAAATACATTATAACACTCTGTGTTTCTTCTCAGTTGCCTTTGAACTCCTGAAAAGAACACTATTCCTGCACTATTTGCTGCCTATTTTGAAACTGATATTTTTGTACAATACTTCAAAATGACTTAGTGTTAAGTCGAGAGCGTAATACCAGCCCCTGGCATCCATCCCAGACCCCTGGTCTGGGAGTTGCTTTGGTCTGGACTTCAAATCCTAGCATGCCAGGTCCTGACCCCTTTCTGGGGTGGGTTAGAACACCTCCATTAAGGTATTTAAGTGGGCTCCCAGAAGAAAAACACATAAGTGGTTCTGGGTTTGAATGTGCCCTCTGCGTTCCTGTATCCCCCACCATATACTCAGCCAGCCAAGAGAGCTGTATTTAATAAAACAATGGGCATTTTAATTCTGTTTGATATGACCCAATTGGATTTCTTTGCACCGCCCCATCTCAGGATTTTTTTCTTAGGATTTTTTTCTAACACTTAAGACTAGTTATATTAAAGAGTATTCTTCAATTCCTGTTTTGTCCTACTGAGTGGCTGATTTTTAACCTAATTTTTGACCTGAATAATAAATGAAAAATGTCATTCTAGCATAGGAGAGCTCAAGAAACACATGTAAGCTTACTCTACCTTTGGGCCCTATAGATTTCTCCCGGAGTGAGATTTTTTCTTAACTTTCCTTTCTACTTTTAAAATTTTAAACTTCTTTTGAGAATTTCTTACATGAGTACTATAGTTTTTTCATTTTTGCCTCTTCCTCTCCTCCCTCCAACTTCTTCCATGTACTTCTGCTGAAAAGGGACTCATGACCCATTTTCCTTTATTAGCATTATGATGTGTATTATTTGTATGTATTATACTATAAGCTATATGTATATATACAGCATACTGAATTCATTTAGTGTTGTTTGTATGTGTGTGAGTTTAGGGTTGACCTCTTGGGACTGGATGGCTTATCAGGGACTCACCCCTGGAGAAGACTGACACTTCCTCACTCAGTAGCCATTGATTGCTTATAACTCTTCATCTCAGGCTGGGGCCATGTGAGTGATACTGCATTTGTGTTGGCATGTCAACTGGTGATACCATTACATAGGATTTGTTTAGGCAACTGTGTTGTTGAGATTTTATTGGTGCAGTTTCTTGTCATGTCTAGAAAATACCATCTAGCATAGGCATCCTTGTCTTTCGGCTCTTATAATCTTCTGTTAACTCTTCCTCAAAGTTTCCTGGGCCTTAAGTATGGAAGTTTCATTTTAGATGTTATCAATTGCAACTGGGCACCTCTTGATCAGTTGTACTCTGTATCCTGCACAACTGTGTATTTGCCACAGAAAGAAGTTTCCCCAACCAAGAGTTAGAACTATACTTATTTGTGGGTAGTCTAATAAATAGGTATATAGACTATATCTAGGAGACACATTAATTTAGGGAAGTAGTAATGGTAGGGCCTCCTCTACAGTCCATATCCAGTCATGGGTACCTGGCAAGGTTTGCAGTACCAGGCATTAATTCCTTCCTATTTAGTGAACTTTAAGTCCAATTAGACAGCTGCTAGTGACTCTGAAGATGTAAGTGCCACTATTGTACCTTGTGGGGATATTGCACCATGTTGGTCATTTTCTTGGTCTGCAAGCTTTCCAGCTTGGCAAATTGATTCCTTCTCTCCTCTGGCAGCTCACATAGCACCTTCTGTTATTATGAGTAGTAGTGCTCATTCAGCGCTTCCTTGCCAGTTCTAACTTGATTCCTCTAAGTCCTGTCTCTGATGGGCAGTGTTTTCAGGTTCTGGGAAGGAACCAAAGGAAACAGCAAGAGCCTATGTTGCTGTGGGATTTTCTTGGGGTCTTCTGGCTAACAACTTGAAAAGTTTCCCCACCTATGACAATGGGGTGCTTGTTAGATACTCTATTGACTTGGGGGGGGGAGGTAATTTCAACCCATTGTAGATATTCCTAACTTGAGTTATGCTTTGTAACTTTATTATCTATATTGGTTGCCTTTGAATTACTGATAAAATATCTAATAGAAACAGGAGAAGAAAGGTTGATTTGGACTCAGGATTTCAGGAGATATATTCTCAATAATGGTGATGAAGGCAGGGCAGCTTAAACAGTTTGGTCCATGGTGGCAGAAGCTTGGCCTATACAGCTCATTGACATCTTGACAGATGAGGAAACAGATCTCAATCCAGAAACAAAAACAGACATAACTTTCAAGACCTATCCTTAGCTCATGAACATCTTGACAGAGGAGGAAACAGAGATCTCAATCCAGAACCAGAAGCAGATATAACCTTCATGACCTGTCCACAGCTTGCAAAATCATAGATCTTTAGTTCACAACACTCAAACAGTGCATCCTGTTGGTACCAAATATTCAAACATATTAGCTAGTGAGATTCAAATTATTATACCACCATTCTAGATGTTTTTAAATACTGTACCTTAGTATTGCCTGGTGTGCTATTGTGCAATTTGAATTAAAAATGCCCCTATAGGCTCATATATTTGAATGCTTGGTCCCCAGATAGTGTCACTGCTTGGGAAGGATTAATAGGATTATGGGAGGAGATGTGTCACTGGGAGTAGCCCACATTTAGGGTTAGTCATTGTGCCTCAAACAATTCAAATAATCAGGTCAAGAAAATCATACACCTTTAATCCCAGCACTGGGGAGGCAAAGGCAGGCGATCTCAGTGAGTTCGAGACCAGCCTGGTCTACAGAACAAGTTCCGGAACAGCTGGAGCTGCTACAGCAGCTCACCTTTTGATTGTAGATCCAGACACATGGAAAAGATGAACCATCACAAGTATATTTTTATATGAGCTGTTCTTTTAAAAAAAAAACTCTCTAAGAATGCAAAAAAATTAGAAGCATAAGTTTACTATTAACATAAAATTTTTTCAACAGTTTGTTATATTTTCAACTCCATTTTACACTAATAAATAAACATATTATATTCTAGAAGAATTATTTTCTTATAAGCTATATAAATATTACTGCTTTCTGAAATCTATTTTTCTATTAGATACAAAATAGGAATTAAATTTCATTTTGTCCTTCTTGATGTCCAACTGATGCATCACCCTTTATACAAAAAGAACCACCTTTTTAAAATATGCTTTATTTCCTCCTTTGCTGTAGTCAGGAATACTATATGAGTACATCTGAATGTAGTTGTTTATTATTTCTTTGGCCTACTAGGTCTTTATTGCTATATAATACTATCAGATATTATGTAATACTGTAGTTCTATATACTGTTATATTGGTTGTTGCTTCCATGCTGCCTTAATGTATGATGTGTGGAAGAATTCTCTTTATGGATAACTTTAACCAGATCAACACGATCCTCTTATATTACTAGTATGAAAAGACATCAAAGATGAATAGGTGTTAAATCTTATCACCATCTTTTTACCTATTTCAACGATCACATTCTTTTTCTTTTTCTGGTACTGTGAAAAACTACATTATCTGATTTTCTAAAGTTCACACCAATAATGCTACCTTCTTAACCTAACCTCTTATGAAGCTTCATACTTTTCTTGGATATTATGAACTGTTTTGACATAGTGAATCTTCCTTCAGGAATGAAATGGTTCTTAGGTTTTTAGTTACATAAGCTACTGTCTGTTGTGGCATTGAGTTTATTCTAGACACATGAAATAGAGTAACAATACGTTCTTATTTTGGTGAGAAGTAGTATTCTATGCAATATCTCAGAGAGAAACTTTTCAATGTGTACCAGTATGTCCTCCTGAATTATAGTCATGTTTTATAAACACATTCTAAGTGTAAATTTCTGTTGTCAAAGACTTTAAACTCCAGATTCACCTTACTTTTTCATGTTGTATTTACAAAGAATGGCATGGAAACAATTGGAATAGTTCTGAACATATAAGATACAAGCACATCAGGATAAAATGATTTTATCTACGCTTATCTTTGGAGGGAATAAGTCTAATTCTTAGGGGTACTGTAAGGCGGTCTTTTTATTTTTCATCTTTCATTGGGCACCTTCAGTTCTATAAAGTGATCATGTCAGGCTTTGGTCCCTTCCTTTAGGTCTCTGTTGGTGGCCAGTGAGAAAACAATGTCTAACACCCTAGTTGGTAAAGCCTCAGAATTTTATATTATTAAAAGTTCTGTATTAAGATTGTTATATGGGTTATTAAGTTCTAAGATAAGTCTTTAGGCCATAAACGAAAAGAGAGTTGTTGGTCTGGAACAAGGAAGTACTTTAGGCTATTTGGAAGGTATCAGGAAAGCAACAGCCTATAGTGACACAGGGTCAGAGAACTTGAGGTTTCAGAATCTCATGAGTACAGAAAAATATCAAGATAGGAATCAGATTTCAGATAACCAAATCAACGTGTTCTAGCTGCCCAGTGAAATTCTGGAAGTCTACAGAATAGCTTTGTAGTTTTTCCATGCTTTGTGGAGAATCCCTGTTTGAAAGGGGAATGTTGACTCCAGCTCTTCTTGAGAGTCCAGTCATTCCCCTTAAATGGGGTGTTATAAGAATAGACAGGTGACAAAGTGCCACAGTTATGTGCTCTACAAGACTTATTTCCTTCCCTTTTGATGACATTGAAGAAATGGGAGAAAATGCAAGTAGGTGGATCTCTGTGGTGTGAGATGACCTACTTTATCCCATTCTTGTTAACAATTATTTACTGTTTGAAAAGTTGAGTTTGGATACAGGCAGAGAGCATCTAAAACATCTCAGATTCTTACTTTTGGATTTTCTTTGTATGCTACTATCTTCATAGAGAGCTATAAGGGTCTTATATAAATATTCCCATGATTCCTACAGAATAGACCCAGTTGTAGGGATGATATTATAATTTAACCTACCAACCTTTGGTCAAACTTCTGTTCTGCCTTGCTTGTGCTGGGGTCAGGGAGAGCTACAGCAAAATATATTTCTTTTCTCTAAAGTCTCAGGATCAACCTTATAAAAATCCCTGAGCCTGTATCATAGCATGTGATAATCTATGGAACACTGAGTTGGGAAACATACTAGGGCCTATGGACACAGACAGGCATCCCTGCCAATTATTTTCAGAGTCCTCAAGAACATCTGAAGGGTTAAAGCTTTCTTTTCTCATAAATTCAACCCAAACATTGTTTGATGAATCTGATTATAAGATGAGTCAGAACCACTAGTTTGGGTCACTAACATTAGTTCACTTACCCTTTCCCTGATTTGAGTTAATTAATTGCCAATTAGTCACACCCAATGTGACTAAATTACCTTCTATGAGTACCACTGAGCTTCCTTCTTTCACCTCAGTCAAACAACATCGTTCTCCTATGAAGCACTTTAAAATAAATAAATGTGAAAAGTTTGTAAGAACCAGACTACCAGGACTTCTGCCTCAAAACAGTATCTTGCAGACATTACAGGACACTACACTCATGAAATCTCAACAATATGGTTTCCTAAACAAGACTTGGGAAAAAGACAATATCAATTAACATGCCAGCACAGATGAGGGAAATCTCACAAGGCCCTAACACCTAGATGAAGCGCTATAATCAATTAATGGATACTGCAGAGGGAAAATTAGTCTTCTTCAGGATGAACCTTCTGATTATCCAATCCTGTCTCCTTAGGCCTAAACACAAGGGAATATGAGAAATACATATGAGTATTCATAAACATATATGTTGTACTTGCTAGTTTTACATCAATTTTACACAAGGTAGCATCATTTGAGGAACAGCAACTTTCGATTAACATACCTCCACTCAATTGTCCTGTAGGGAAGCCTATGTTGTGCATTTCTTTAACTAGCAATTGATGTGGGAAGGCCTAGCCCTTCATTTGTGATTCCATCCCTGGACTGACAGTCCTGGACCCTATAAGAAAGAAGACTGGGTAAGCCATGAGGGAGAAATACAGTTAGTAGTACTCCTCACAGGCTTCTCCACCACCTCCTGCTTCCAGGTTCTTGCCCAGTTTGATTTCTTGTCCTGTCTTCCCTTAGGAATGGAGTGCTATAGACTGAAATAAACCCTCTCTGCACCAGATTGTTTCTGGTCATGGTGTCTTACCACAGCAATAGAAACATACACAGGGATGCTATGCTCATAAGATTTTGTGTGTATGCATCTCTCTCTCTCTCTCTCTCCTCTCTCTCTCTCTCTCTCTCTGTGTATATGTGTGTGTGTGTGTGTGTGTGTGTAAAACAATAATAATTAAAGAATTAATGGTCATTAGAGTTGGGGAATATGGGAGGAATTCGATGGATGAGGTAGAAGGAAATTATGTAAATACAATACTCATACATTAAATTCTCAAAATTGAATTAACAAAACTTTTAAGTTACAGAAGAAAAGAGGTAAGAAAATAAAGAAATGTAGTGATTTGGTAAGAATTTCTTCATAAGCTCATAGGCTTGAGTACTTGGTCTCTGGGGAGTGACACTGTTAGAAACAATTAGGAGGTGTGACTTTGTTGGAGGAAGTGTGTCACTGAAGGTAGACTTTGAGGTTTCAAGAGCCCGAGCCAGATCCAGGACACTCTCTACCTGATGTCTGCAAATTTGGCTGGGAACTTTTGGCTAATTCTCCAGCATCAGGTCTGCCTGTACACCACAATTCTCCCTACTGTAATATCAATGGACTAAACCTCTGGAAACTGTAAGCCATTCCCAACTAAAATGTTTTCCTTTATAAAAGTTGCTGTGGTCATTATGTCTCCTCAAAGCAATAGAACACTAATTAAGACAGAAGCTGCTGCCATGGAACAGGGCACTGCTTTCACAGGCCTGGCCACACTTCTTGTTGAGGGAATGTGAACTTTGGGACATTAGATTCGTAAAGCAGTTGAATGCTTTAAGCAAGGATTAATAGGCCATACTAGTTGGAATGTGGAAGATAATAGTTCTGAAAGCAATGCAGATTATCACAGCCCAGGTCAATGGGTTTCAGGAAGAATATTAGTCCATGGCCTAGAGACTATTCTTGTAATATTTTAAGAAAGAATGTGACCATTTTCAGCTTTTGTCTAAAAAAAATCTGCTTGGGGATAACTTAAGAATTTTTGGACTAATGGCTTGGCAGAAGAAATTTCAAGACAGTCAGTCTAGGGTTGACTATATCATGTGGTTATAGGTGGCCAACAGATCTATAATAAAAAGGGAAAAGTTAATTAAGGAAAAATGCATAACGTAGAGCTTGTGGAGAAAAAGGAACATCAGGAAGTATAATGGAACTAAGTCTAGGGCTTACAGAGATAAAAGTTTAAAGAAAAGTCTTATGTCAAATGGAATAAAGGAGTGTAGTATCATCAGAGCAAAAACACACACAGCTAAACTTCCAATTTATACAAATGAATCAAAGGAAATCTTAAACAGTGAAGGAAACTATAGAAAGCAGAAAGTTGATGAAAACGTATTTGAATGAAGAAGCCAAGTTCCCCATCAAACAGCAGAACATGGCAGCTTTGGCCATGTGGTTCTAGCTTTAGAGTCAATGATACAAGGAAGTGGTTGTGGAAATTATCTCCATGGCTAAAGAAAGCTGCTGAGGCCAGGCTTGTGTCAGAAGTGTTATGCATGAAGGCCCAGAGAGGTCATTGCATAAAGTTATGAAGGTGAAGCCTGGATTGAACTTGAGACCCCAAATGGCATCTGGAGATGGCTGGCCATGAGATATCAGCCAAAGAGAGCTGCACACTGGGTGGGTGTGAAATAAGCCCAAGAGAGAGAAGTATGTTGCAGTCAACAAAACTGAAAGAAGTTGGAAATCTCTAGAGCTTTGACATCATCATTGGAGATACAGAGTTTGAAGTTTGCCTGGTTGGCTTTAGTCAAGTATTTCCTCACTATGCTCCATTTCCTCCCTTTAGGAATGATACTATATATTTGGTGTTATTATATAGTAGAAGTATGTCATCTTCATTATGATTTTACATGGGGTTACAGTTAAGAAATTGCTTTGAGCCTCAGAAAACACTCTGAACTATGGACTTTTAAAGTGTTGAGACTGTGATAAACTATGGGGATTTTTAAAGTTGGATTGAATGCATTTTTACATTATGATATGGTAACAAGTGTATGGGGGGCAGGGAGTGGAATGTGGTGGTTTGATAAGAATACCCCACATAGGCTCATAGATTTGAATACATGATCACCAGGGAGTGGCAATACTTGAAATAATTAGGAGGTGTGGCTTTGTTGGAGGAAGTGTGTCACTAGAGATGGATTTTGAGAAGCTCAATCCAGGCCCACTGGCACTCTCCTCCTGCTGTCTGTAGATCTGGATCTAGACAGCTCAGATGCTTCTCCAGTACCATGTCTGCCTCCATATCATCATTCTTCCCCACCATGATGGCAATGGACTAGCCCTCTGAAAAAGTAAGCCAGCCCCAATTAAAAGCTTTCCTTTATATGAGTTGCTGTGGTCATGGTGCCTCGTCACAGCAACAGAGCACCAACTAAGACAAATACATTTTTTTCTTTATTATTATTTAAAAATTTCCACCTCCTCCCCTCCTCCCACTTTCCTCCCCCTCCTCCTCCCCCTCCCTTTCCAGTCCAAGAGCAGTCAGGGTTCCCTGCCCTATGGGAAGTCTAAGGTCCTCCCCCCCTCCACCAAGGTCTAGGAAGGTGAGCATCCAAACAGACCAGGCACCCACAATGCCAGTACATGCAGTAGAATCAAAACCCAGTGCCATTGTCCTTGGCTTCTCAGTCAG
>LOEQ01006786.1:131945-148381 GCA_001685075.1 Bramus lutescens | reverse complement strand
GATAGATAGATAGATAGATAGATAGATAGATGGATAGATAGATAGACAGACAGATAGAAAGGTAGATAGATAGATGATGAATAGATAGGTGATGGTAGAAAGGTGGTATATGATATGCACATACTAATTTCTTTTAAATTCAGCCAAATTCTTGTTAGTATCTTTTGCTCTCACCACTTCTCCTTTGATATGGAAAAGACATTGTAAGACTTAAATTACCTTCTCACAGATGACTAGGTGACTCTTCATGCTTAATTTCAAAGAGAAGCTCTCAAGGACATAGGTCATAGCTCTGCTAACATTCTGTAGGGATGAAATCCAGCTTCTACTATACCAAAGTAATAGCAGGGAACATGAGGTCTATGGAAGCCCTGAACTCATAAGATACCCGCCAAGCTATTCCCAGTAAAATCTAAATGACAGAAGAACTTATAAAAAACTTTATGCTTCATTTCTAATCATCAATGAGCTACTAGAAAATAGAAACTGTACTTTCCTCCAAGAAGAAGCAAAAGTAATGAGTAGAAGAAAGAAGAGATGAATAAGAAATATGAAAGAAAGTGAAATAGAGAAGCTCAATTATAAGAGTGTTTATTTTGATTAGTTAATTAATTATACTGAAATGTTGCTATGTAGTAGGGAATACAACAGCATTGGTTTTTTAATGGGGGAGTTTGAAAGTCCCATCTGAAGATTTTTTTTCCCTTGGAAATGACTACAATATGAAAGGAAGCAAATGTGTCCAGATTGAGTATCCACAGCTAGACTTTCTCTACCTTGGTAGCTATGGCTATGATAATTAGCAAAAAGGCCATTAGGAGAATTTAATAGAATAAAGACAGGTATGAAAAGTTGGGGTTTTCTACCAGTCACTTAAAAGTAGAAGATGCCTATAATATACCTTTTCTAAAATGGAAATTGAAAAACATGGCTTTAAATACTACTGTAATAAATTAGATTTCTAGGCTTTTATGATAATTGTTGTATAAAGATTCTGATGTTAGCTATTCTGAGGTGTGTCTGGGTGATTAATGGCCAAGAACACTGCTGTAGCATGCATCTCTTATTTTGGTATAATCAAAACTACCTCGGATACACATTCACATCTTCCTCTTAACAGGTTTCAAAGATATGAAAGGATGTAATGAACATTCTGAATTCAAGTAAATCATGGGTTCCTTGATTTTTACACTCATCCCAGAATACAGTGTTTGTCTTATGTGTCTGTGCGGGTAACTTTTGATGTAGTGCCCTTTCCTAGCTATTTTCCTTTATTGAGAATTATAGTGGACATTTAGAAGTCAGAGTGAATACAAGATATTCTTGTTTAGGGCCTTTCAAATTGCTTATAAAATAGAATGACATATGTTCTGATTTGATATTTTCTAAATTCATTTCAAGCTAGAAAATGCTAGAATTTTTATTCTCAGCCCTTTGAATTTTTATGTTGCATTTTAGACTTTTACAAAAAGTCTAAAATAATTATGTAGTCTAGAAAGATGGCTCAATTGGTAAGTAAATTGTTTGCTGCACAACCATGGGGACCAGTAGTCAGACCCCAAAATAACAGATAAGGTTATGATATTCATGGCAGCAGGAATTTCTGACACAACCCCAGAGAGGCAGATATATGTGGATCTCTGAAGTTTATAGATGAGCCAGAAGACTTGTAAAAACAGTGAACGCTAGTATCTATGTATTGATAATGTTGCATAGGTATTTGACCTATACTTTGCAATTCCATCAAAGAAAAAATTTATTGAAGTTTGAATTGCCATTCTTGGATTCAATAAAAAATAAATTACTTGTCATTGTTCCATGCATTCATCTTGTGAGCATTTGCTAGGAGAAAGAGGATTCTTTATATAGCGGATAGGCTTGATTTGCTTCCAAATAATATTCTGTGACACTGAATTTGGTTTCATAATTTCAAAGGCAGCAGAAATAAGATGAATCTTATCTTTCTGTTCCAAGAAAACTAAATTTGTTAATCCTCTGCACAACAGAGTTAAATCGAAAGATTCAGAGTTGAAGAAATCATAATTTTAGTGCCTGGAAACATGTTCTTTCTGATTTCCTTCTCATTTATATTAGTGGCATTTCAAGTGACCCAAAGTAAGTAATACAAATGCATCATTTCCCTTTAGTAAATGGGTATCCTCTATAGAATGGCTATTGTCACTAAGTCTCCCAACAGTTTGTATAAGTTGTTAATTGTTCAACATTTTCTGCTTGAAGAGTGCTTCAAAAAATTAGATTCATCCTAGAATAAGTTTTGAAAAAATACTCAAGAATCAGACATATGGGAAATTTCATGGTACTGTTTCATACACATATTTTATTCTCTCCTACCACCTCATGACTTACCCCTGGGGATCATCTTACAGGAAGACATTAGCATTAGCATTAGCTCCTAAGTATGGTTCAATTACAAAAGGAATGTCAGTCATGAAATCTAAAAATAAAACAGTAATCTGGGGAGAAGTTCTCCATTAAATACATATCTTGGGCTGGGAATGTAGCACTGTTGACAGCATTCTATTAAATATGCCTGGATTCCTGGGTCACCTCCCCAACAATGCACATAACTAGATGTGATGGCTCATGTTTGAGATCTCAGCACTGGGGAGGTGGAAATTCAGGAACCTTCTCGGCTACATAGTGAGGACAAGGGTACAAGGACAACTTCTGATTCATGAGATCTTAGAGGAAGAAATGAGGACACAGAGGGCTAAGGTGTTTGCCAACTTCTTTCGAGAAAAGTATGCCTTTTGAAAGGATGGGGTTATCACTTGTATGTATGAGTGTTGAATATACTTTCAAGTATCTACAGCTCTTCATTTGAGATAGTGTCTACTGACTCTAAAGCTAGTCTGACTTCAGTAAGCCCCATATATCTTTCTACCAGTTCTATACAGAGCTGGGCTTACTGGAATGCGTGTTCAGAAACACTGTGTATTTTACAGTGGAAATGGGGATTCTTGTTCAGGTCCTGTGCTCGTAGATCAAGCAATCTTACTCCCTGTGCCTCTCCAATCTCCAATATCACTTTTAGAAATGTATGGCCTTAGAATTCCATGATCTCAAATCATAAAATGTTTTAGATATGGCATCAGAACCTTCCAAAGTCAAGGTACCATGGCTCTTGGATCAAGTCAAGTGGAATACCCAAGAAGGAGAACATTAGGGTTACAAGAAACAGGAGACAGCACAGCGGCAGAGAGCATGTGGCATCCGAGGACATCCAAATAGCTCCTCTGACTTTTCATACTGCTCAACATGGCAATGGTATTGGTGCTTTCACCGACTTTCTGATAATGAAGGACCATTTTCCTTACTATCAGAGGGACAATACATTCTTGGTGCTTACTAATTCTTTGTGTTACTTCTAAATCTCCTTGTGTCTTTTTACCCTGCCTATTCATCTCACACGTCATCACAGTCAGATGTAGTTTCATCTCTATAAAACAACTGATTCTCTCTCTTCAGACTTAGATCTGTCTATCAGGATATCTAGATGGGCCATCTGATCCTCACCTCAAGGCACAGGTGTTATTCTGACCACTTTCCTGTTTCCTATCTAAGGCTTCTATCAGTTGGCCATTGGCTACTATGGGCTTTTCATCTAACTTGAGATGAAAATCAAATCAAAGACCCTGGAGCCCTAAAGCTTCCTTGGCTTTCTACTATAATATTTCAGTTATGTAAAAACCCAGTAGAGCACATTCAGTGTGGAGGGAGTTGAGATTATTAGTGATTAATGGCATATAAATGTTCTTGCACTAGTGGTAGACAGCTCGCAGTTAGCTGTATCTTCAGCTTCAGAGGAATGGATATTTTCATTTGGCCTTCCTGAACACTTACTGCCTTCAATACACACATTCCTACAATACACATACAATACAGCCCAATATATACATAATTTTAAAAGTCAACATGGAAAACATATAAACACTCAGTATATGTGAAGGACTTCCACCTTGAACCCCTGTGCTGTTGAATTCTCCACCATTGCTGTCCTCCATGCATAGGAACTTTCAAGGAGTCCCTGAAATAACTCCTCCACTGAATTTTTGCTTTACCTTTCTTTCTAATGCAACTCTAGGGTCAGAGCAAGGGCAAGGAAAAGGCTCTGTAATAAAGAATACTTGTGTCATTTGCCACTAAGCACCTCTCTTCCTACAAGCCCAGTTTATTACTCAAGAGCACAAGGACATAGGTCACCATTCTCTTCCCTATAGCCCCACCTGTACCCCCTTCTATTTGGTTTTGTTTATTTAAACTGTATGCAAATTTGCGTTTATAATTTGCCCCACTTTTCTTCCCCCAAACATGTATGTTCTTTTCTGTGTAAGGAATACTCTATATTTTCACTCACTAGTGGAAACCAAACATCCTTCCTATAATCATTTTTTTCTTGTTCAAAAATAGATACCTCTGCTTTGTGCTCTCATTGTGCTGGCATTTATTAGTGTACTTACCTTGTGACTCTGGAATTTTTAAAAACAATATCTCTCTAGAGACTTGTCTATTCAGAATCTATTTCCTATGCCTTACCTATGTTTTACACGAAGAACATTTTCTTATGCAGAATAAATGGACTCCAGGGGTAATGTAACATATCTGCAGCCTTGTCTCTTCATTCAGGCATCCAAGATCCAATTTCTGAAGATGAGTGCCACCAGTGTCCCTAGGGATATTTGTGGACTGGCTCTTTAGGAATGTATATATCACTTGTGTACTTTCGATATAGAAATTTTGTTGTAATTGTTACACCTGTTTGCTGTTATTATTATCATTTTTCTCTCTTGCAAACAAACAAACAAAAAACAAAGAAGTAGGAAAGCTATGAGTGACTTGATTCACACTTCCCTCTTTAAGATGCACTCCTTAGTAGGTCCTTGCCCAGAGGGTCTACAAGATCATTTTCTTTTGTTTTCTTTTGTGGGGGGTGGTTATAAGCATGGAAGATGGACATGGAGAGACTGGAAAATGAATGTGATTGGGGTGTATTATGTGAAATTCCCGAAGAATCAGTAAAAAAAATTGAAAAAAAGAGACGTGTGCCTCACTGTTAGGTCATGTTTTTTGGGGAGGAGAGGCAGAGACTGCAGTGGACACAACAGCCTTTGCATTGTGAGGGAGCAATAAACCTCTACCCAAAGGAGATTTTTCAGCCCTGAGGGGCTTATTTGGATTTTAAACCTGAACAATTAAGGAATAAACCCCACCATGACCTTCGTTAGGGACAAGAACAATGGTTCCAGTGCAGCTATCAATTGGGACCAGAAGACTAACACAGAGAACGTTCTTTTAAGCAACAGCCACATACAACAACCCTTGCAGGAGAAGCTGATGACATAAGCATCTGAGCTATTTTCCTCAAGAGAATACATGCTTAAAGTCCTAAGTGTAATAGGAAAGTTGCCTTTGAACTATTTATTAGATTTTTCTTTTCCTTAAAAGCCCCTTAAATTTGATTTGAGGAGAAATTTGTTAATGTTTTATTTTAATTTATTTTTTATTACTTAAGTAAAAGAGGATATTTTAGGTATTTTTCAGCTCCGTTAAACATCAGCTTTGGCTAAAAAAATAATGTGTATGCCTAGGTGGGTGTTGATTAATGGTGCTAAGAACACTTTGTGTAGGATTTTATGCTAATTACCCTTTATACCCTCACCCGTGTCAATTTTAACAATCTAAATTAGCATTTTCTCCAAGGACTCAGAAATGTGAGAATTGGGAAATTGGCTCAGTAAGCTGAGTTAGCAGTGAGAAAATTGAGATGTTCTATATTTCTGTATTAACATCTGCTGCTTGTTCAAAGCGTGATCCTTTCAAAATGATGAAGATATTGGGGAGAAAATGAAAAACAATGGAACAAGTACCTCATACTTTATAGTTTTTTTTTAAATATGTAGTATTTAACATCAACATCAACCATCCTACGTAATAATGTCTAGAATACTGGAATTTTTGATACATAATGTTTGAAATTCATCACATTATTTTTGGTGTAAATATTGTAGCTTGTTTGTGATTTTAGCACCTGTGTAACAGAACAAGCTCTCAAAGATACCTGTTTGTGAAAAATATCAAGCAAAATCCCAATAAAATTAACTTTCATTTTACTTATTTCTGAAGTAGTTCCAAATACCAGCATTTCCATATGGTTCTTTGTAAAATGAAACGTCAAATATCTTCATTTATGGTAGATGCCTGTCTCACAAAGGGGATTGGATGTTTGATATTTAAAAACCAGATGTATAGGCTGGAGAGATGGTTCGATGGCTAAGAACACTTCTTGCTATTCTGGAAGACCCCAGTTCACTTTCCAGCACCCATGTCAGATGCTTGCAATTACAAGTCCAGGCATCCCATGACCTTTTCTGGCCTTCTGGACTCCTGCACACATGAAGTGAACACTAACTAACAAGGACGCACACATACAGAAATATATATTGAATTCAGCAGTTGTGTCCAAGCATACAGGTACATAGCTGTGATACTATACTCAGGAAGACTATGAAGAGATAACAAGTTGCTTATTTATCTGGTCTGCTCAAGGATAGAGTCCATGCAACATGGGGAAAAGCTCTAGATTTAGCCCTCAGCAACACACCCAGAAAGTTGTATATGGAGGTTATAAACTGCACAAAGAACTGTTCTTATGATATTGTTGTAGTCTGTGTGTACTTATGTGCATGTGTGAGAGTATGTATGTATGTGCGTGTTCATGTGGGGTAGGTACACACATTGTGAAGGCTCAAGGACAAGTTTAGATGTATTTTTTGAGATGTTATCCAAGAGCACATCCTGGAACTTTATGAGTAGACTACATGGGCTACATAGAAAACCCCAGGGATCTACGTGTCTCTGCCTCCCCAGTATTAGATTATAAATGTAGTATACTACACACCATTCTTGGCTTTTTAAAATGTGGGTCCTCACATAAATTCAGTCCTCATGTTTGCAGAGCAAACCCTTCACTAGGTTATTTCCTGAACTGTTGTCTGTAATATTAACAATTTCTTCTAGATTGGTGAGCTGTCCAGCTTCTTGTCAGCAACATCCCGAGGGCTAAGATGTCAATAGTACTACTACATATTACATATTTTATTAAAGGCAAAATTTTTTCAACTTCAGATAAAATCTCAGTTGCTGTAGAGTCAAGGTGCAGCCGAGTTTGTCAAATACCCATTTCAGTAAAACTAAGCATCTTGGTGTGGGAGAATTGTCTATATTCTGTCAATCATGTTTTAAATAAACACTGATTGGCCAGGCAGGAAGTATAGGTGGGAAAACCAGACAGGAAGTAGAAATTATTCAATGAGAATAGGAGAATTCTGGGAAAAAAGAAGTTGATTCCTCCTAGTTCTGTGCAGACCACCGAGAAGCAGGATGTGATCTGTCAGCTGAAAAAGGTACCGAGCCATATGGCAAAAAAATGGATAAGAATAATGGGTTAATATAAGCTACAAGAACTAATAAGAAGCCTGAACTAATGGACCAATCAGCTTTATAACTTATAGAGCTCTTTGTGTGATTTTCTTTGGGGCTTGCNAGAATAATGGGTTAATATAAGCTACAAGAACTAATAAGAAGCCTGAACTAATGGACCAATCAGCTTTATAACTTATAGAGCTCTTTGTGTGATTTTCTTTGGGGCTTGCTGGCTGTAGGGTACTGGGTGGGACAGAAATCCCCAACAAGCCAGCCCCTCATGTTACAGCATCTGAGGGAATGATTGTGAATTCACAGTTGTACAGTGTTAAAATTCTTTGAATTCTTTCCTAAATCCAAAATTAACCCTGTTAGGAGCAGAATCCATACCTAGGTTGACTTGGGTTAATAATTAGTTATTCTATTTCCCCAGCCTGCTAGGAATGACATCTCTAGAAACAGCACTTCCATCTGTCCCTCCAATGGCAAGGTGGGGAGACAACAGGAGAAAAGTTGTTGTTGCTGTCCTAAAGACTAAAGTCAGGATGCTGTGGAGGGCTAGAAGTGGGACCAGGTCACAGGGAGTCTCTTGGAGCACTCATTTGCTATTCAGAATGCTGAAGATGGGATCTGCATGCTGATGAGATCCTGGGGCACAGCAGGTGTACAACAGCTGTCTCTAACACTGCAGCCCCTTCTCAGCAGAGCTGCTTGCTACTCCACTTTTTACCAGCAACCTCCATGTTTGTAACATTTTTCCTCCTGCCAACCACAATGACATTTTTATAAGACAACTGGAATTGGAAAATCTTTGGTCATATGAAAGCAGTGAATTCAAGAACATTTTGTTTTTGTTGTTTATGTTTTGTTTTCGTGTGGTGTGTGTGTGTCACGCATGTGCATATGTATACTCATGTTTGCCCATGTGAGCACATACCTGTGGAGGCTGAAGTTGAAACTTGGCATCATCTGTGCTCACTCTCTACTCTATTTACTGAGGCATAGTTTCACCCTGAGCTCAGACATTTCCAGCTCTAATAAGCCTAGCTAACCAACGTGCCCCAGGGATTGTCTCTCTCTGTTTCTTCAATAGTTGGATTATAGGTGGCCACCACAACTTTTCAGGTTTTATGTGGGATCTACAGCTCCAAAACCCAGTCCTTCTTCATGTGTATGGCACTTCCTTTATCCATTTCGTAATTCCTCTAGTCCTCCAGACCAAGTTCACAGGTGTGTGTAAGTGTGTAAGAGTATGGCAGCAGCTGGAACATTGATGGCCACACTTCTGTGGTGCTAGAGCCACAAGCTCTGTCCCTATCTCTTGTTCACTGTTTTTACCTGGACATATAAAAGACTCTTGTAGTCATAAATCTTATTCAAATATTGGCCATTTCTCTAAGTTGTCTTTAGTCCTTGCAATGAGTCTAAGATTGTTATCTGACTTGGTGGCACTTTTGAGGCCATTCTTGTAGCTGCATACTTTATATAATTTATGTTCTAGTCCTAATTTTCAGCTTTTATTTTTATTGCAGTTCACCAACAAATGAATGTCTGGTAGACATTTTATCATGTATTGTAAAAATTAGAGTATTATACAACATATTAATACAATTCCTCACAAAATTTCTGATGGATTTAACAAATTTTATAATATTATGACATGTGCTACTAATCTCAATGCTGCTATTAACCAAAGTAGAATGACCTTCTCCATGCAATTTGAAATCAACATGAAAATTATAAAATCTTACCTTTTCCAAATGGTATTCACATTGCAAAAGTGTCTATAAAGAAAATTATTTGAACAACTTGCATGATATTGTATTAAATTTTCATAATTAAAAGTGTTCATATTTAATGCTGATAATATGATCCATCATAAGGTCATAGGTCAGTTAACTATTTCTGTGAGTGGAAAGGGGTATATATTTTATTTAATTGTATTCCTAAAGAGCCAGGAGTGTGGTAGTTTAAATGTATTTGGCCACTGTAATCCCATAGGAGTGGTACTGTCAGGAGGTGTAGCTTTGCTGGAGTGGGTATGGCTTTTTTTTTTTTTGGACAAAATGTGCCACTGTGGAGGCAGGCTTTGAGATTTCCTATACTGAGTGTTTTAGTCAGCAACCTATGTCTACCTGCATGCCACATTGCTCCCCGCCATGATGATAATGGACTGCCCCTCTGAACTGTAAGCAAGCCAACCCAATTAAATATTTGCCTTATAAGAGTTTCCATGGTCAAGGTATCTTTTCACAGCAATAGAAGCCTTACTAAAAGAAAGAGCTTGGAATCAGGCAAAAACAGATTCAAATCCAGATTATGCTGCTCTGCTTAGGAGCTTGTGAGCTGGAATCAGACTCAATCTCTCATAGCTTTGCTGTCATTGTGTGTCATTTGAGCCTTGTGCTGAAATGTTTAAATGGAATACTTGGAATGTAAAGAAACTGCAAAATGCCCGGTGTAGTTCTTGATACAATGAAAGTGCTCACAAGTGCACTCCCTTCCTGGAGACATTCTCTTGTCTCCATGCATGCCTGCCCTTGTTTCCAGTAACAATTTCCAGGTAAGGCAAACAAAACTTCCTGTCCCTATTTTTCAGGGAGTAGTTCCATTTTCTGTACAGTACCCACTTTAGGTACGTCATCCATACTGTTATTTCAATACATTTACTGTCCTGATGCTTCCTGACACTGTTTGGACCTGGAACACATATTTTCCACACTGGCTATGAATTCTGAAGCCTCCTGCTCTTCTTCCCACCTCTCCTTTAGCAACTCAAGCCCAAGTGTTTGACAAAAATGATGCAAAGATACTAACCCTGGCTTTATTTCCACTAATTCTAATAAATTTCATCTAATTAGAAATGAATCCTTTGAACCACACTTGCAAATCACTTCTATGCATTTCTCCTCTTGGCTTTTGTAGTTACTGTTTTATACAGACAAGGAACTTCTTGGCTTCACCAACTGCCACCCTGACTCTACATTGGCCCAGTCCCTGTCATCTCAAGAAGAGTCTAATAAAGCTGACCTTTGTATGTAACAAAAATAACTATGTTCCTCCTTGGCTTTGGTTCATTTATTGATATTTGTATTTGTTTACTTGTGTGTATGAGCACACACATGTACACCATAGCATGTATGCAGAGGTTCCAGGACAATTTTTGGTGTCCGTTCTGTCCTCCAACTTTCAAATTTCCTTTTGAGGCAGACTCTCTTGTTATTTCTGTTGTGACACTGCATACTCCAGGCTGGATGGGTTGGGATCTGCAGGCTGATTTTTCTGTCTCCACCTTCCAGCTCACTGTAGAAATGCAAGGATCACAGATTCACAGTACTGCACCCAACAGTTAATGTAGTTTGGGGGATGAAGCACATTGTCTCGCTTACCATGCGAGTACTTTTTACCTGCTGAGCTATTTCTTCAGACTTTAATTCAATTTTCAAAATCTGCCTTATTGGGGTTAGAACTGTACTTACTGAGAACCTAGATTCCCATTCCACGTTGCATTTTGTTCATGATTTTTGCTTTGCTCGGAAGGTGAATCCTCCTGCTCAGCCTTTGGAATTCTTCCATGTATTTAAAGATAGTTTAGCTCCTCTGAAGAACTGGTGTGGGTACTCCCAAGGAAGAATACAGCTCATTGGAATCTTTGGCATTTCACAACAACAAGCCATTAAGAATGAATGCACCCCACAAAAAATGAAATAAATTACTCTTTGAAATGAGAGCTTCTTGAAGAAGTATCCGTTCCTGAAGCCATTTCATTTTTTTTTTCAGAATCTGTCACGTAGTAAGGACTGCTAATGGAAAGAAGGGGTGAATGACAGAATGAATGAATGAACTTGGTACCTCTCAGTCTCAGTGAACCGGAACACAGGAAAGGGACCATGTGTGACTTCATCTCTCTTTCCTTGTTGCTTAAGGTCTGCTGGGTATTCCGTAGAACTGAGTCTGGCCCTGTCCATTCTTTCATTAAAATAAGGAAGGCTTCCAGCCAAACCTGACTTTAATCTTTAAAACCTGTCTTCAGAATAAACTTTTGCCCTTTCTCCAAGCCAGAAAAACTTCAATCATGTTGCTTTTATTTTGAGGAAGAATTGTTCCATCATTTTTCACATATAAAGACTTCAAAAGTGCAAGAGAGTCTTACTTAAAATTAGAGCATAGACTTGAAGGGGAATTTACAAAGAAAAAATCCCTAAGTTAATGACAAAATAAAACTGAATCCTCCTATCCCATTTTAGCATAAGAAATTAATTCTGTAAGATACTAAACAGACTGATACCTGTTTTATGACTAATGACCTGAAAAGATGCTGAGCAATGACCGTGTTACTTAGTGTGCCACATACATTTAATGAGGAAAAGTTGCACA
The DNA here is from genome assembly GCA_001685075.1 of Bramus lutescens. Taxonomy (NCBI): domain Eukaryota; kingdom Metazoa; phylum Chordata; class Mammalia; order Rodentia; family Cricetidae; genus Bramus; species Bramus lutescens. The sequence goes on along the minus strand of LOEQ01006786.1, from coordinate 136,561 downwards.
TATCCAAACCACACATCCCGTCACCTTAGATTAATTTTAACTCTATTCAGAACTGCACAAAATGCTGCCTTTATTGCCTTCATTGGAACATTTACACATCTGAAGTCAAAGCTATTTCTTGCAAGCTCAATCTTTATTAAATATATCTGATTTATGTTCTGCAGGCTTGAAAAAGGTCAAATTAATTTCTTCGTAGTTTCTCTTTGTGCTGACATCTGTTATGCAGCATGGTACTGCTGTTACAAATAAGGCTTCCCTCCCAAGTAACAACATGGTGTCTTAAATTATATTCAGCATTGTAAAAGATTCCAGATCATTCTAATCAGCTTCTTGGCTCTGCTAAGCTGCATATGCCCGCTTTTGAAATTTGTTCTAATATATCTTTATATTTCAAAGGCTTGTGCATCAGAAGTTGATTTATAAGAAAGAGATTCATAAAACAGCACAGGAAACTATATATTCATAATGGAGATAAAGAAACGGCAAGGACAAGGTGCTCAGATCATACAATGTATATCTGTAGAAAACTAGTTGCTTTGTGAGTTTTTTTTTTCAGTTGCCTGTACCTGTTTACCGTAACCCACCAGTTTTGTCTAAAATCATGGAATATTTTTAAAGAATGAACAAATAAGCAATAAGCCCAGCAGTGGTGGCAAATGCCTTTAATCCCAGCACTTGGGAGGAAGAAGCAGGTGGATCTCTAAGAGCTTTAGGCTAGCCTGGTCTACACAGTGAGTTCCAGGACAGTGAAGGATATATAAAGAATGTCTCAATAAATAATTAAATAAATAAATAAATAAATAAATAAATAAACCTCAAATTCTTTTGTTGATAAGCTGCATATGTTACTAATGGGAAGATACCCATAGAGGGAGTGAATTGAGAACTTGGGGAAGTTGCCCATGACCCCAGATATGAGGTTGCCTGGGTTAGAAGGCACAAGAAGGTCATAAAGAAGGGGATGAGGGGCCTAAAGAGTTAGCTCACACTATATTCTGAATAATATTGTTATTCTGAAAGGCTCTTTGTCCTAGTTGTGTTATTTTTACATTATATTTTTTGTTAACTATTTCATTAATGTATATAAATATGTAGATAAATTTCCTTATCTTTTAGCAGCTTCATCATCAGCTTACAAATATTCTATTTTCTGTTTTTCTGTTTTTTTTCCTCTTTTTTTGTTCAGGAATGTGCTCTTGTTCTAGGCCTTAAAACATTCTTTGGGAATATGTTCAAATTTAATATTTTTCTTCATATTCTTTTATCATAATTTTTGTATGTTTGTGTTGTGTGTATAAATGGCACTCTGTATTGTGGGGTCAGAAGACAACTTTCAGGAATCCAAACTCTCCATCCACTATGTGTTTCCTGGTACTGAAGTTCAGGCATCAATCAAGCCTGCTCCTGAGTATCCTCTTAATTTTTTTAAATATCCTACAAAGTGTTAACTATAGATATTCAGTTCTAAATCCTGACTAATAAAAGAATTATTTCATCATGTATATTCCTTATTGTTTGCTTTTGACAGAATTCTTATTTACTTGTTTCACAAGAGAGTATTAGTAGGCTGGCCTGGAATTCACCTAGTCTATGGCTCAGACTGGCTATCCCCTGCCTCATTCTCCCAGAGTATGAGGATTATAGACATGAGCTATCAATCTGGCATTTTGATAACTCTTTAACTGACAGTTTTAAAGTTCATTGTTTCTGTATCCACACAGAAATTCATGGAAATAAAAAATGACTAATGAAACTTAGCAAATACCTATCCATAATCTTTGTAATAGCACATTATGTTCCTAGTTGCAAAGGAAAACAATAAATTATCAGTATGTAAGCTTATGAAAAATAGAAAAGACAGAAATTTGCTGCACATATAGAAGTCTAATGAACTTTGCCACCTAATGGATAAAGGAATGATGGTGGTTGAGAAGGCTTTCTATTAATCAATTAATCAGTACCAATGATATTCCTGTATCTCGATCAAAATTATGGACTATTTAGCCAGGTGGTGATGGTTCACCCCTTTACTTCCAGCACTTGTGAGGCAGAGGCAGCAAATCTTTGTGAATTTGAGGCCAGTCTGCTCTACAAGAGCTAGTTCCAAGACTATCAGGACTGTTACACAGAGAAATCCTGTTTCTTAAAAGCCAATTATGGAATATTGGACTATGGAGTTAATCCTATAGTTTTTAATGGGAAAATTAGAAATAAAAATATATTAGACAGTCCAATGAATAAATAATATGCATTTACTCATGTGAAAATGAATATGAATTTTACTTTTTATTACCTACATCCCAAGAATTATCACTTTTAAAAGAGAGTCAGCAAAGGGTGAGAGAAGTGGTTCATGGGTAAAGGGGCCTATCCCAAAACCTGAGGACCAAAGTACAGTCTCCAGGTCTCACATGGGAGGAGAAGAAACCAGCTCCATCATGTTTTTCTCCAACTTCCACATGCATGCTTTGGCAAGGGCGCAGAACTGTGCATGCCTACACACACATGCACACACACACACACACACACACACACGTTTGCAAATAAATTTCAAATTGAAAAATACTTAAAAATAAAGATTTGACAGAGAATTTAAATTTATTATGAATTACCTGAACCTGAATAAAGATGAAGATGATTGACTTTATGGTTGGAAATTAATTGCAGCATTATCTAACTTCCTTTTTAACCCTCCTGATTAACCCCCAATTAGTTTTCAAGTGATGTGGTAAGAAATAAAAATAAAGAGTAAAAGCACATGAAAGCTTAGCAGAGTAAAACTTGCATTAATGTGTGAAACCAAGCGCCAAATATGAAAATGCACAAATACTAACAAAAGGTATTCAGAACACCCTGGTATTTCAGTCCAGCATCACAGCAATACTCTAAATGCTGGATTATTTTGGAGTTAGAATTTTGATTGTAATGCATTTTTGTCTCAAAAGACTCTGTAAGAATATGATGTAATATAATTTAACACTCGAGTGTTAAATTAGTTTCCTAGAAAGAAACTTTGTCATCGTGTTGGGCACTTTGAGCCATCCATAATTATTTTCATGCCCCACAGACACTATAAACCAGACAAGGTAATTTTCGCTGCCACTTGTCCAAAGCCTCATGTAATTTGCTACCACTGCCTAACCCTCCATTTCCGCCTATTAATGGGACCTTAATCCTGGCCTTTGCAAGGACAGTGCAAGTTATTTCTGATGCTTAAAGCACCACTTCAGAGAAGATTCTAGAGGAGAAAGAGGCACTGTAAAGGTACTTGCATGCCATTCACGTGACACTATGCAGTCTCTCTCATCCAGTTTCTACAGGATACTGTAGTTTGTGGCTTAGAGTGTTTTCCAAATCTTCTTCCTGCTCAGCTTTCTCAGAAATGTGCTTTTCTCTTTACACATCTACACTGCCTAACTTACAAACCCAGAGAGCAGAAAAATGTGAACATGAACTTTGGAGACAAACGAACAAGAGAAGTAAAAAGGTGATTATTCCAAAGCTGATAGAGTATAAGAACAGGCTTTGAAGGTACTCATAGATAACTGAATTTTGTTCTGAAACCTAAGGTATTTTCAAAATTAGCCACTTCTTGAATTAATATTAATTGCACTTTAACAATCATCTGCCCAGTAGCCAAATTCATTATATTCCCTCTTAGTGTTGACAATGTCCTCACGACAATGGCCAGATCATAGGGAATCAACACAACTTAGACATGGGAAGGGGATAATTTCCAGTTGATCATGCTTTTAATTGAAACTCATTTCTTTTTAATATTCTTAGAACATTTAGCTTTAGAAGCCTTTATAGCTAGGTGGTGGTGGCACACACTTTTAATCTTAGCACTCAGGAGCCAGAGGTACTTGAAATTCTGTGATTTTGAGGCCAACCTGGTCTACAGAGCAAGTTCAAGGACAGACAAGGCTACACTGAGAAACTCTGTCTTGAAAAAAGAAAAGAAAAAATGAAAAAGAAGCCATTGTGTTAGCAGAGGTTGGCCCAGACCAGAAATAATCACTCAGAAACTATATTATTTGCAATACTGTTTGGACAATAGCTTAAGTGTCCTTTTAGCCAGCTCTTTTTTCTTAAATTAACCCATTTCTATTAATCTGTTCATTGACTTACTGGACAAGGCTCCAGCATCTGTCTCCTCTGGTAGCTACATGGCTTCTTACTGAATCTGCCTTCTTTCTCCCAGCATTCAGTTTAGTTTTCCCCACCTAGCTTTATTCTGCCCTGCCACAGGCCAAAGCAGTTTCTTTATTCATTAATCAATAAAAGCAATACATATAAAGAAGGACTTCACACAACATTTCCCCTTTTCTGTTCAAACATAAAGGAAGGTTTTAGCTTTACCACAGCAAAATTACATATAACAAAACAGGTATCAAAAAGATTACAGTTACAATATTCGTATCTATTTTATCTTTTATCATAACTAAGGAAAATTATAACTATCTATTCTTCAATTCCATCAAAGTCTCCAGAAGGATATGATATTACCTAAGAAAACAGGAAGTGCATTGTAAGCAACTTCCAAAACTCTAGAATTGACGGAAGCATCTTGCTGCCTGGATAGTCACCCAAAGTTCTTCTGTATGGTGGAGCAT
>LOEQ01006786.1:90423-131904 GCA_001685075.1 Bramus lutescens | reverse complement strand
GCCCATAGTATCTGGCAGACTTTTCAATGAAGCAGGAAATTTCAAAGACAGTTCCATCTATATTGGTAGTTTGTCAGTCACTTTCTTCTGTGTCCTGCAGAGTGTCTGGCAGGCTCTTTCATGAAGCAGTAACTCAAAAGGACTGTCTCACCTTTAGTCAAGATCAGCAGTCATTTTTCTGTGGGTCCTGTATGTCCAGTTCATACAGCATAGTATCAATCAGTCCAAGCAAAAGCAGTTTCTTACCCAAATGGCTAACCAACTCCATAAAAAGCCTCTTTGATGCCCATCATCCTCTTGAAGTAGATTGGTGCTGCCAGGAGCAGATGTGTCTCATCATGAAAAGTCCTAAGTTCTTAAAACATTTAAATGCCATATTCTGAATGTCTTTGAAAGATTTGAAGAATCTCTATCCATCTGAAATATCTCTGCACATCTAGAAAACCTAAGTTGACTATAAGCTTGACTCTTATAGATGACTATTCATTAATTTGTATTTCTTAATTATACATTCCATTTTAATTGAGTTGATAAACATAATACTTTAATCAGAAGCGGAAATATATATATTACAAAATTGACCTTAAATTTGTATCAATAATCCAAGATCTATACAAATGCAAAATATTCATCTCTATAATATGTGACTATTTACTTGTAAATAAACATTTAGAAAAAATCATTTAGGCAACTTGGGAATAGTTATCTTCAAACTTTTACATTATTTTTTTGTTGTTGTTGGATGAAGTATTTTCTTTTGGGGGGTTCACAGAGACCTTTAAGGGGTCTTGTTACATCAAACCACGTTAGTCTGTAAAGAATCCACAGGTTCTGATCCTCTGTGGAAACAAAAGTAGAACCTATTTTTCAAAACAGCATATCCTTAGATTCAAATTTTGAAAGACACCTTTACAATATATATGTTGGTTTAGCTTAGTAGCCTGTACAATAAAATGTCTCTCTGTACTTAGCTCATTCGCAGTCAAAAAATTTAATGAAAACACAAAATACATAATCTATAACCTATCTCTGTGTATATTGCATTTTTATGTGATTCAGTTTTCACTACTTCAATCTATGACTTCTGAACTGTGTCTTTTTAAATACTTCATTTTTTTAATTGTCTATATTTTTTCTTCTCTCTCCCGAGCCTACGTACATTTATCTACTATTGTTACTCATTCATATGTCTCTTTTATCTGAATCTGTCTTTATAGCCTATCTGTAATTATTTTTTTTTGAGTAGGAGTGCTTTAAAATGGTAAGCAGTGCGGTTGCAGCAGCTCTGGATGCTGGCTCAACTCTTTCAGACTTTTAATATGGCAGAGGTAGTTTACCACTGGCTCTGAGACTGCTGGGTGGGAACTGTCCTCACCACCTCAACTCTGGGTAGCACCATGCAGCTATAAACCCTTTTTTTTAATCTGAGTAAAATCTAAATATGACATTCAGTGCACTGCTCAGCCTGGAAATATCTCTATGTATGGTGGCAGGAACCTGCCGTGCTCTCCTGCCTGTGCATATCTAGCAGACTAGATCTGGTTGCTTGTCCAGGACAGGGTGCTGAGTGGCAGGCAGGCTTTCAGCTACTTTTCTCCTGACATCAAGCAGACATACAAGAACCCAGATCCTAAGTGTGTGGCTTTCCAAGCGGGTTAGCTTCAGTCATACTGGGGCCATTCTGTTAGCGGGGGCTGCTCATTGGTTCCTGGATGCCCAGACTCGAAATAATCACTCAGAAATTATACTATTTGTAAGACTGTTTGATCAATAGCTTAAGCATCTTTCTAGCTAGCTCTTTTTAAACAATTTTTTAAAATGTTTTTAAAAGGAATTATTAAACTGTCTCACAGATGCAGTATGGGTAGCCCAACAATAACTGTCTCAGACTGGAGAGGCCAAGAATCCAGTAGTCGCTCAGGCTATGATTTTGGATGTCTCAGCAGTCACAATCGAGCACAGGAATCCTGAAGGATTTCTAGAGAGCCACTGGTCTTCAGTCTACCATGAAATCCCAAAGCAGACTGGTTTTCTTTGCCTTATGTTTAAAAACCACTTATAAGTGAGTACATAAGATAATTGTCTTTCTGGGTATGGGTTACCTCACTCAATATGATATTTTGTAGCTCCATCCATTTGCTTGCAAGTTTCAAAATGTCATCACTTTTCTCGGCAGTATAGTATTCAATTGTGTAAATGTACCACATTATTCTCATCCATTCTTCAATCAAGGGACATTTAGGTTATTTCCAGGTTTTGGCTATGCTATAACAATGTTGCTATGAATATAGTCAATCCCAGCGAACCTAGACAACAATGAGGACCCTAAGAGAGACATAGATGGATCTAATCTACATGGGAAGTATTAAATATCAAGATCTCATTAGTAAATTGGGAGCATGGGGAGCATGGAGAGGGTTGAAGGGGAGGGGAGAGGCAAGGAGGAGAACAGAGAAAAATGTATAGGTCAATAAAATCAATAAAAACATTAAAACAGAATAAATTTACCTAAAGAAAAAAAAAGAAAGAAATCCCAAAGAAGTAGGTTCTAGTACCACAGAATGAATGCCTCAGCAGCAGGAAAGATGGACTTGCCAGCATGAATGAGGGGAAGCAGGCGAAACCCAAAGATTCCTTCTCCCACATCCTTTTATGTGGGCAGCCACCAGAAGGTGTGGGTCAGATTTACATTGGGTCTTAATGCTTCAAAATAATATGATTCAGAAAATCCCTCACAGGTGTGCTCAGCAGCTTAAGTTTTAGTTGATCTCAGATGTAATTTGACAATCAGCATTAGCCATCATGAGTCCTCCTCTGTCAACTTGACACACAGTCCCATCTCACTATGTCATCCTTAATTTCCAAATGAAAACAGTCACCAGATCATCACTTCATCAACATGATATAACTATCCCATGTACAACTGGAAGTGCATTATAACTAGCTCTTATATGTTAAAATTTGCCCATTTCTATTAATCTGTGTGTCACAATGTGGCTGTGACTTACTGGGCAAAGTTCTGTTGTCTGCCTTCTCTGAGAACTACATAGTTTCTCACTGAATCCACCTTCTTTCTTCCAGCATTCAGTTTAGTTTTCCACACCTAGCTCTATTCTGCCCTGCTCCAAGCCAAAGAAGCTTCTTTATTCATTAGCCAATAAAAGCAGCACATATACAGAAGGACCTCCCACACCACCTTTACATATGGCTTTAGAAGTTAAATCATGGATGCTTAGAGTATGAAGTCTTCTTGTCTTTGATCTAAATTCCAGAACCTTAAAACAGTTACTCCAATTACGTTCTTTGCTGGTTTCAATGGCCAAATGATACATGACAAAATTTAACAAGCTGCTATTTCATGGGTATGTGGAGCACACATTTTGTCAAATGGAGCAGGGGTTATATTTTCTAGCAGAAAATGGAAAAAACCTACTAATGATGGTTATACATATCAAAGCTCATCAATGATGTTGATTTGGAGATAGCTTGAATGGGAAGAAAGACTGAGGGATGTCATTTCAGAACAAGACAGGAGGAGAAAATGCCTAGGCTTTATTGAACAGGATTGAAAGTAGAATTAGCATAAAAGGGCCCACTGTGAGTATGAAGACACAAAGGGACAAATTATGGGGCAGTTTGGTCAGAAGTATTGGTTCGTATTTATATGTTGTGAGAGAAAGAATTTTTGAAAGGAAAGTGGCCTTAGTCTAATGTGTATTAAACAAAAGCAACACTTCTGTAGAAGACTGGAGAAAGGCTAGCATGGAATGGAAGGGAAGCAGCAACAGTAGAAAATGCAAACTGTATGGCCAGAGTAGAAACTGTGAAGAGTACAAAGTAGGCAAGAATATATCTTGATGGTAGGAAGGATGTAACTTTCTTTAGACTAGATCAGGAATGGGTTCATGAGCCAAGAAATTAGATATAATGGGAGAGTTCTAGATAATCAGGATTTTTCCTGAGCTCAGGTTAACATGGGATGTCTTGAAAACATTTCCTTCTTGCTACAGAAGAGTCAAGAAGTTAAGAATTCAAGGAAAAACTCTGTGACTATCTAGACCTGGGTTGTCCCCATGGAGGTGAGTGACCTGAGACACAGATATCTCTGGCAAGCCTGAGGACAGAGGGGCTCTATCTCTGTAGAGGGATCCCAAAGGGGTTCTCCATCTCAGCTCTGTAGGGAGCAACGGTGAGGTTGCTGGTCCTATGGGTCCAGGGCCAAGACCTATAGGCTACATCCTAGTGAAGCAAGAAATAGTTGCATTCTTAATATTTCATTCAGTTATTTACTTTTGTCTTCTCAAACCATATTAATCAAAGGGATTTTTGAAAACATAAACCCAGGAAGTATTATAATGAAATTCTGCATTGGTCTCTGCTAAATGAGTATGTTAACAACAAAGCAGAATGTCTCTTTGCATTGCTGTTAACTCAAATCAGGAAGAGAATAAATAAGAAAAGCACAGAGAAAGTAAACACAGATTCCTCTATCAAAAATAATCTAGTTCTTTTGAAATTTTCTTATTGCTCAAATTTCAGTATTCAATGTGTCTGATACACAAAATAAAATTATATTAGCACAAAAGTTTCAGATCATTTTATGTTCTTAGACGTTATTGGGATGATAAGCCCTTACTTTGCGTCTTTCATATGCACAGATACAAACACATGCTTTTAGAAGTGTTATAGTTTAGTTTATGTTTCCTCCCATGTACAGAATTTATCTTAGCTTGTTTTTCTACTGCTATGGAGAAGCACCATGACCACAGCAACTCTTAAAAGGGAAAATATTTAATTATAGGGGAAGGCCAGTTCAGGCACCCTCTCCACTATTGCTAGTAGTGGTTATCCTTATCTTAGCTGGGGTTATCCTTATGGATTCCTGAGATTTTCCCTAACACCAGATTTCTCCCTAAGCCCATAATGGCTTCCTCTATCAAGATCTCTCTTTCTTTGCTCTCCCTCTATGTCCCTCCTCCAACTTAACCATTCCTTTCTGTCATGTTCTCACCGCCCTCCTCTTTACAACCCTGCTGCTCCCCATTTACTCAGGAGCTCTTATCTATTTCCCCTTCCCAGTATCATTCAAACTTGTCTCTCTCAGGATCCACTTTGTTAACTAGCTTCTCAAGGGTTGTGGACTATAGCTTGGTTGCTGTGAGACAATGGTTTTACCCTGTAAAGGTTTGTTTTTTGTGCTTCTTTAATAAAATGATGATTGGCCAATAGCAAGACAGGAAGTATAGGTGGGGTGACCAGGCATGAAGCAGAGGCGGGGCAAGAATTGCAGGAAAATTCTGGAAAGAGAAAAGACTTGGTCTGCCTGCGGTCATCACCCAAACACAGAAGAAGCCATCAAGCAAGATGTCATTGCCTTGTCGAAAAAGGTACCCAGCCACATAGTTAACACAGACAAGAATTATGGGTTAATAAAAGTTATAAGAGTTAATAAGAAGCCTGAGCTAATCGCCTAATAAGTTTATAATTAATGTAGGTCTCTGTGTTTTTATTTGGGACTAAACAGATGTGGGACCTGGTGGAACAGTCAACACTTGGCTATCTTTTTTTTTTTTGGATGTCTGATATCTGCTTATGAGCGAGTACATACCAAGTACTTTCGTACTTTCTGGGTCTGGGTTACCTTACTCAGCATGATCATCATAGCACCTTCATCCAGTAACCGATAGAAGCAGTTGCAGAGATCCACAGCTAATCACTGGAGCAAGTTCTCAGAGTAGAGATTATAAGAGCAAAGGGGTCAACATCAAGGTGAGGAAATGCACAGAGACACCTGACCCCAGCTAGTGGGAGCTCAATGACTCTGCACTGATAACTGGGGAGCCTACATAGAACTGAGTTAGGCTCTCTGATTATGGGTGACAGTTCTGTGGCTTGGGCTGTGTGGGGGGGTCACTGGCATTGGGACCAGGATTTGTCCCCAGTGCATGAATTGGCTTTTTGGGGCCCATTCCCTATGGAGGGATACATTGCTCAGTCTTGATACAGGAGGGAGGGGATTTGGTCCTGCCTCAATTTGATATACCAGACTTTGTTGTCTCCACATAGGAGGCCTTATCCTCTCTGAGGAGTGAATGAAGATTTTTGTCGGGGGGAAGATGGGGGAGAAACAGAAGGAGGGAAGGGAGGGGGTACAGTGGTAGTATGTGAAATGAAAAATAAACTCTAAATAAACAGCTTTTAAAAGGAAAACATTAAATTTGACCTTGCTTAGAGTTCACAGATTCATTTCATTATCATCATGGTGAAGCACATGTCCACCTGCAGGCAGATTTGGTGTTGAATAGGTAGCTGAGAATCCTACATCTTGTAGGCAACAGAAAGTCTACTGATTATCCCATTGATTGGTTGATTCAGCCAGAAAGCAGCTCTCCAACACATGAGTCATTTGGTAGAACACTTCCTATCCAAAACCATAAAACAGGTTTCAGTATAACAAGGGCTGTAAAATAATTCAGAGGTTTATTAGTTACTTGTAATTTTTTTCTGTGACAAAATAACTGACAGGCAACTAAATCAAGTAAGGGTTTGATTTGGTTCATGATCTGAGGTTCAGTAAATCATGATGGAGAAGTCATGGCAGCAGAAGTTTGAGGCAGTCTCAGTCAGGAAGCAACAGTGATGAATACCTATACTCAGCAATATCTGTGTGTTTATTCCATCTGGGGCCCCAGCCCAAGGATTGGAGCCACTCACTCTCAGGGTGTGTCTTTCCACCTCTAAAACCTAATCTAGATAATCCCTCACAGGCATCCTAGAGAATAACCAAATCTAGATAATTCCCCATGAGCGTCCGAGAGGATAACCTAATCTAGATAATCTCTCACATGTATGGCAATGGCTTGTCTCTTGGATGATTCTTGAATCAAGTCAAATTGACAATCAAAGAAAGCTATCGCTAACTGATCATTACATGTTTGATTACGTAATAAGTGCACAGTCCTCTTTAAATGTTAGCCTGGTGTCTACAAATTTCCACTCATTTATTTTTAAGGATTTGATTTTCCCTAAAAAGAGATGAGGCTGGGCTTGAAAATTGACTGGGTGATACTTGAAGGGTTAGGCCCAGGGCACAGGCAGGATAAATCTACAATCAGTGGTTGTTCTTCTTAACGACACCCCCCATTTGCTGACGTAATGTTCTCACACATTTATTCAATGCAGGCTATGGAACATGCCTCTTACCACAAAGGCTGAGACCTTTCATTTCTTTTTTAAGTTCTCAACAGAAGAATTGCTGGATTCTGAACTTATTTGCTCACATGTATTCTTACTTATTTACTTTAATAGGCCAAAGTTAACAACTATGGCTAAGGGGATATCAAGCCAATAAAAGAAATGAATGAGACACTTAGGCAGTTTTTCAAGTTAGAGAGTAATAGTAAGTGAGCAATTGACATTTTGAAATGCATTGGGTTAGACACGGGCTCTATTTTTTGTTATTGTTGTACATTCCCAAGTGCCCACACTTAAGAAAACCTCATGCATTTTATTGTGAGCTTGCTTTAAGTTACATCTAAGCTGAGTTTCTCCTACAGAACCAGTTTGAAAGATATTTCCAGGTTTGGGGCTTTTGTTTATTTGTTTTTTTTTCTGGTGCACTTTTTTATTCATTTTTTTTTGAGTTATACATTTTTCTTTGCTACCCTCCCTTCCTCTCCCCTCCCTTTCAACCCTCTCCCATGGTCCCCATGCTCCCAGTTTACTCAAAAGATCGTGTCTTTTTCTACTTTCCATGTAGATTAGATCCATGCATGTCTCTCTTAGGGTCCTTATTGTTGTCTAGGTTCTCTGGGATTGTGAATTGTAGACTGGTTTTCTTTGTTTTATGCCTAAAAGCCACCTATGAGTGAGTAGATATTATATTTGTCTTTCTGGGTCTATTTGTTTGTTTTTAAATTTTAACTAATTTTTCAGTATTAACAGAAGATAAGACAATTTTCATAAAATTCTGTAAAAGCTGTCACACACATTTTGCCATGACCACTTCATTTGTTAGTTTGAACCAATTTTTATCCTTCTTAGACAAGTCAGAAAAAATCATAAAAGAGGTGAGCAGGCATCACAGCTAACATTTCTCACAGGAACATTTCAACTTGGTCAAAACTGTACAGTTACAACTCTTAAAATAATGAGAAATATACCTTAAGGAGTTAAAGATACTACTATCTGAAGATTTTTTTTACCACAATTCGTGGTTTTAGAAGGTACATTTTGATGAAGTATATTCACTTATTTCTAAAGATAGATGACAAGTAGATTGAAATTCTTCTGTGATGCCTGTGTTTCATTTTTCTAAAATCTAACTGAAGCTCCAACTGCTGTGTTCTGGGGCTCCCTTATGATATTTTTTTTAAGAAAATAGAAGGCTGTCTGCATTCTCCTAAAATGTACTCAAAGTCTCCATCCTTGTAAGCACATGTTTTTGTCTTTGCCTCACTATGTAGAGGTTAAAGCAAGGTTGACTCTTGAATAGCCTATGATCAACCTGTAGTCGTGTAAAAATGATGCCTGGAGGCCTTTTGATCTAAAGTTCTCAAAGTGCCCACAAGAACTGCTTTACATTTCTGTTCTCCTCCAGTGATCCAGATACAGCGTGGGCTTTAGAAAGTACAGGCAGTGATTCAGAGGGAAGTGCAGGAGGAAATCTTAAAGTTCCTTTTAAATGACGTTTTAAAATGAAGGTATAATTTGTATCCATAGAAATGCCCTCATATTAAGTGTGGCATTTGATTAGTTTTGACAAATGCATGTACTTGTGTTACCCACACACCTCCCAAGGTGTCCATTAATCCCATCACTCTAGAGAACTCCCCTGTGCCCATTTCCAGTCAAATGGGATCCCCTCCTAGGCAAAGTTATATAACCACAGAGGTGTTTGGTCTCGGTTCGGATCCTAAAGAAATGGACTTAGAAGCTCTGTGTCCACGGTTCTTGCTTTTCTTCTGACCCAGCAGAATGCTTTTCTGATTTGTGACTGTGATTCTGTGTGCTAAAAGTTGCATTGGAAGCTGTTGAATCACACCTTACCTGGTTCAAATTTTTCATGTCTCCTTTTTTGCTATATTTGTATTCAACTCAGGTGTTTTATTGTTTGATTTTAGATTTTTTCTTCTGTTATTTGTTCCTATTTTCTCTCTTAGATCCTTCCATGAGAGAATTGAAGATTTATACTACTCTGCTTTACCATTTTACTTGATATCTTCTATGGCTTTTTGAAATAATTAAGCGTTTTCAATATGTCACAAAAGTAATGTGTAACTGTCCTATAGCTCTCTTCAATCATAATATCAATGCACAACCGTAGCATCTGAATAATTCACAAGATTCATTCATATCTTCCTAAATCACTTTAACAATTTGTGTAGGTATGTGTGCCTGGAGCAATGTAACACATACAAATACAGATGATCTGACACATTCAGTGTGTAAAGTTCTCACCAAGATTCTTTGTACTAACCCTTAATGCTCACAATTCCCTCCTCCCTCTGTCCCTACCCTTGATGACCACAGCTGTATTTTCAATCTTTAGACTTTTCCATCTCAATAATTTTTATACATTAAGTCTTTTTTGGGTTGGATGTTTAAATGTGATTTAATCTGTTAATATACAGCTATGCCACTATGTTGACAGTAGTCAAATTGGATATTGTTCCATGGTGTGTGAGTATTACAATTCCTTTATCCATTCATTCAGTGAATATACTCTTTTATCTCTGGTCTCCTGAAATCCTAAGCCTATTTGCTATTTTAGCTCAATATATCATAAACTTTTTCTGCATTTTCCCTGTTTTATGATTAGGGTTTTAAAATTCTTAGTGGGAAGAAAAGCCTGGGATGAACCTTTTCCTATTCAGTTACAAGGTGACAAATACAAATGACTTTATTTTTTTTTTCTTGTACCATTCTTGTTAATTTTAGAGATTTCTGTAGAGATAGAAAAGTTGCTTTTTTAAATGTATTATGGTTTATCTCCAAAGGATATTTCACTAAATTAAAAGGTAAGAATCTTAGTGTATGCTTCCCATTGCAAATCTGCCAGACCTTACACTTTTTCATCAGTGATCCAGCCCCTCCTTTGTCCATGGTTTCAGTTCATCATTTCTAAGAGTGCTCCGAGAATACACTCCAAAAACTATTTTGACAAGGGGCATGAGAGAGTTAACTAACATTGCTTTTACTATAGTGAGTTGGTTAAGATGTTTTAATTAATTTTATTACTAATTTTGATTTTCTTTTACTGAACTACTTTATTTTTTAATATTTATTTATTTATCATGTATACAATATTCTGTCTGTGTGTATCCCTGCGGGCCAGAAGAGGGCGCCAGACCTCATTACAGATGGTTGTGAGCCACCATGTGGTTGCTAGGAATTGAACTCAGGACCTTTGGAAAAGCAGACAATGGTCTTAACCTCTGAGCCATCTCTCCAGCCCCATGAACTACTTTAAAAATTTAAATCTTATCACAAATATGTACTGGAAAATGTAGTATAAATGGGGTTCATTACTGTCCCTGATTTTAAGAGTAAAAGCCTTGACATGTCCTCTTTTCACATACAATAGGGCTTTATATTATACATTCTGCAAGCATTATAGCACCACAATGCATAGTATTGACTTTATTTTAGTCAGTGGCCATCTGAAGAATAGCTATACGCGAATATATTTCTCTCTCTATATATATGGATGGAAGGTTATCCACTGATAAGGAAAATGTTTTAGTTCTTCAATGTTTTCCAGCGTCTTCGCTTATTCTCATGTTTGCATTCTACAGTGTAAATCCAAGAACTACCCTGCTATCGTTTCTGTGAAATTACAAAGGATTATTTTAAAATCTTGTATAATTGATGTCTGTAGCAGATAAATTCAGTTTTGTCTGTTCGAAAGTGGTCTTTGTATTGCCTTTATATAGAGGACAGTTTTTCTGTAGAATTTTACATTATATAGAAATTCACATCAAAGGCTCCTTTTCCTCCTTT
Organism: Bramus lutescens; assembly: GCA_001685075.1. NCBI lineage: Eukaryota > Metazoa > Chordata > Mammalia > Rodentia > Cricetidae > Bramus > Bramus lutescens. The sequence goes on along the minus strand of LOEQ01006786.1, from coordinate 120,903 downwards.
AAGTGTGTGTTTTATTGTCTTCTGACCTTATTGATTCTGGTGAGAAGTCAGCTGTCAATTTCATCGCAGTTTCCCAGGATGAACCTGTCTTGAAGATCATTGTCTTCAGGTCTCAGCAGTTTGGCTATGGTTTGTCTAGTGATGATCCCTTTGTATTTTACCCAGTTTTTTTTTCTAGAAAATTCAAACACTTAATTAATTAATTAAAATAAAGTATTTGTTATTTTCTCTCCAAATAAGTTTTCTAGTATATTTTATTTTTAATTTTATTTTTAAAAAGAAAACAAACTATTTTTTTTCATTTTACATACCAATCCCAGTTCCCATTCCCTCCCCTCTTCCCATTTCCTCCCCTTTCCCCACCACACCCCCCATCTACTCTTCAGAGAGGGTAAGGCACAATGATTTGAGAAAGGTCCAAGGCCCTCCCAACTGTATATAGGCTGAGCAAGGAATCCATCCAAAGAGAATGGTTCCCAAAAAGCCAGTACAAGCAGAAGGGGTAAACCCTGGTGTTGCTGCTGGTTGCCCCCAAGGTCTGCCCCAGCCATACAACTGTCACCCACATTCAGACAGCAGAGTTTGGTCCTATGATGGTTCCTTCCCTGTCTCACTGAAGTTGGTGAGCTCTCATTAGCTCAGGCCCAAAATCTAGTTCAAAGAGTGGGAGGAGTGAGGATATGAGCAAAGAGGTCTCATATATTTTCTATCTCTCCTCATTTTTTGTTTTTGGATTATTTTTGAAACACAGTTTTTAATTGTAGCTTTGGAGCCTTGTCCTGGAATTCATTCTGCAGCCCAAACTGGCCTAGAACGGACAGAGATCTGCCTACCTCTGCCTACAGAATTCTGGGATTAAAGGCTTGTGCCACCACTGCCCAGCCTCCTCTGGTGTCTTAATGACAAGCAGGAGAAACTTTGAATTTCTTTTTCAGATTCTGGATGTCTCTATTCTTCAATTTTGTTTTTTCTTTTATTTTTGATTTTAAGTTACATTGCCTCCTAATTAGGTTAAAAGCCATTGTTACTACATTGGAGTTCTATAAAGATGCGAACAAATAGGAATATATAACAAAGCGCAGCTCCTGCTCTAGTGAATGTAAGAACTCATACCGAGTCAAGTATGAACGGCCATGGCCTGGGAACAACTTACTGTGAATCGAATGGTCATTATATAATTATTTATATGGTTGTTTTAAAAAATAATCATGGAACAAATCAATTCACAAATCAATGCACATCCAAAATATATTTGAGGGTATCAGGTTAGGCAGGTTACAGTCATGTTGGGAAATCTTTACTATGGATTTCAAATACTGCGACAATCTTAACATTGGTTGATGGAAGCTGATGGTCTACTAAGTTACTACATTACAAAGTTTTTGAGTTAGCTCATATGTAGAGGTTGCTAATACACAGTTATTAAGTAGACACAAAATAGTCCAAGATAATTTTGGCTCTTAATCTAAAATATTCCAACTGTCTATAATCACAAAATAATCAGTCAGGCAGCCTATAGAATCTTCAATACAGGTATACATTATTTTTAAGGCACTTCAATTGACAATATATAAGAAGAACTTTATTGTGGAAATTGGCTCATTTAAGAAACTCAGACAAATCTTGTGTCTAATACCTACAAAGTTGAGAATGCCATCCATTCTGAAAATAAACTTTGAGAAACAGAGTCCATAATGGTAAAGTATAGTCTTGAGGACAGGGCAGGTAGCTGCTATAAATTCAGAGTTCAGAAGCCTATAGCCAGGAGCTTGGTGTATAAGGGTATCTTGTCCAGAAGAGGAAGAGAGAGTTCACATCTCTTCTAGAGCTATTCTATCCTGGTTCTCAAGAGGCTGGATGATAACTCCCCACATTAGCCCAGTCAAGCAGACACATAGAATTTACCATCACAGTGCTTAAAAAGTTCTTCTCATCACAGTGTTTAAAGCATTTCTCTTGTTTCCTTTTGACAAGCACTCTTTTCTGTGTCTGTCTCCAAGGTGTCCAAACCTGCTAACCCAGCATGTATTTGGCTTTTTACTGCTCAGTAAATGTTCAGTTACTTATTCTTACTCAACCTATGGAAGTCTTTACTCTTAATGATAGCTTAGCTAATTTCTTTTCTAGGAGTGGCCTTTCATTTTATTTAACTTACATGCTTGCAATGTTTAGTTTTTAGTATATGACTTTGCAGGTTGTCTGATTTATTGTCGGTGTTATATCAATAGTGACATTGCCATTATACTTTCAACTTGCCATATTCTTTGCATACTGCTAAGTTTTATAATATATAGTAAAACTTATATTGATATAAAATCAATCTTCTTTGAATTTATAGAATGTCTTACTGAAATTTGTGTACAGTATTAGTCACCACTGAGTGACTAACTCAGAGGCGAAGACTGAGCTGTAGTTTCTCACTGGTTTTTGGAATGAAGGCAGATACTTGACTCACATAGCATCTTGTTCATGGGTGGAGTGAATTGTCCTTAAGGACCCACAATTCTGGATTCTTTCCATTATGCACTACAGAGGAAATGACAGTTTATTATTAATCTCTATTTTTAGTAAACAAGACTTAAAAATATTCATTTCATCTCTACCTACACTTCTTTGGTCAGACACCAAACATAGAACCTTGACTCTAACAGGGAGAGTGGGTCCTTTTGTTATGTCTGGGAAGAGAAAATTTTATGGTAAAAACAATATATTATATAATTTCCTCTGCCAAACATAAATAATTTGTTATTATTAATAATAATGAAATATTTTCATTTATTTTACATCCCAATAACAATTTCTCCTCCCTCCTCTCTCCCTATTCCCTCCTCTTCCCAGCTACCTCAATCTAATCTGTGTTTGCTCCTATAATCATTAATAATTTTAAAAGGAAAAATAACTTTAACAATTAAACTGTGAATCCATCTATTCTTTACTATTTCAGAACCCAAAGGTTTTGCTTTCAAAGGCTCATTCCTATTCTCTTTTGCCGTTTTATCTGTATATGATCACATTTTATACCACAATTGGTACTCCATGTTGTCATACCTAATTTCAGTCTTATTGTCAATAGATTAGTTCTCTAATTGAGCATTGTAAAAATATTTTCTCTTCTTGTTATTGGAGTCCTAAACCACAGAAGATCTGATTTGAGGGAAAATAAATCAAATCTGGCTACTCACTCCTGAAATCAAGGGCTAAAGTAATAATGACAGGCAGAAGAGTGATTTAATCAATATAAATATGTCTCAAAAACAAGAGGGTCAAGTGTCACACTCCTGTCTCTGAAGGGTTTAACATGAGCTCCTGATTATATATAAAGCACAGAGGGAAAAGTCTGTATAATCAACTAGCCTTGAGTAACACTGTGGGCAGGTTGATCATTTCATCAGTCCCAGACATATTTGAGCTTACCAGTAACAATGCAATCACCACTGCTCAGAGAGAGGAACAATTTCTATTTGAAGACAAAGAAATTGCTACTTCTCAGGTGGACATCTCCATTTGATTTTAAGCATGGTTTACCAGATATGTGATCCTAGTTAATTCATGAAATGATTGTTCCAGCCTTATACAGGCTTTCTCACAAGGATCTACTATTCCTGCAAGGTTTAAAGCAATGATTGAAGACTTCTGGTTACCACTCCAAGTACCTGAAGGAGGACCTTGTAATGACTGCTGGTTGTACTTCAGTTAAATCTTACCTTGGTGTCTTCAACCTTCAAGAATAGTAAATTACCACTCACTGCTCACTACACCTTAAATGGTTGAGAGCCTGTATACGGAATTGCGCAGTCCTCTGACCCAACATCTAAGGATAAGGAAACAGATACAAACTAGAAGAGGTATCAAGATTTATCCTGTTTTTAGTTTCCAATTGGCACATGTGAGCTAAGGTGAGGAGCCAATGCTTTCAATAGAAATGGCCTTGTGATTCATACTGTGTATTGACTTGTTAGTAAAGTACATAAATACATAATACATTTTAAAAGAATTTGGAGTAAAGTCCAATAAGAACTACTCAGCTTATTTTCATTTATTCATTTGAGATTTTCTCATGCGCCATGCATATACATGCTTTTGTAATTGGTCTCTTATTGTGTTCTGTAAAGATTAAGATCTTCTGGTACATCCTCTTTCCTGACACAAATCTGTAATCCAGGTTAATGGATCATTGAAGGAGCACCATGATCGGTACACAGAATGAGAGGGTTGCTTTGAGTGGCTTTGTGAATGGGTTAAAATATGATTAATGTTGTTTTCCTTTGTGACCAAATAAAGCATAAATTCCCAGAACACAGGAGCGTGCAGTTTAGCCTTGCCAAGTAAATCAGAGCATGTCTGGAATATGGGATAACTGAACAATAAATGCATTCACAGTAAGAAAAATGATGTAGAAACCAAGGAAAGAGAGAAACGACACCGAAGTTAAATCCCTTAAAGTAGAAGAAGTTAGCGAACTTACTACAGGTGACTTACAGAGAAAGGGTTCAGCCGGGAAAACGAGACCACGGTAAGAGGAGCCCCGTGAAAGAGGAGTCCCGTGAAAGAGGCGTTTCTGGCCCAATTGCATAGGTATGTTTAGGGAATAAGCCTTGCTTCAGGATTCAAAACTTTGCAGAGTACAGGGTGCTGAACTGCATGCTCTACCTGCAGTCCCCTGTACCTTAAAATACAAGTGGGTTATGGGAAAATCCAGTGTGGTCTAACTCTGCCTGAAGCCTAAGCGTTACCAAGGAACCTATGCCTGAGAAAGTTTCAGGTATAACCAATCAGAAGGCAGGGTGTAAGTACCATCAAGTAAGAGGATGAGTCAAGAAAATCTGAACAAAGCTCCAGTCACAGGCACTAGAAATGGTGATAGCTACTTCATAACCATAAGAAAAAGAGGCTATGCACTACTACAGGTAGCTCACCATCAACAACAGGAAGACGGGGCAGGGTACACGTTGATGGAGCAAAGGTAGAGAAAACAGATTATTGTGACGGGAGAAAGTGTACCCCGTGTGAACTTTGTATGCCACCAAAAACTCTTTCAATGGTAGAAACTATGTCCTTTATTCTAAACGTATTTTATATAGTTTTGATAAATATTGCTATTATCATAACTATTAGTGAACTAGTAACCAAAGTAACAAATTTACCTTTTTTGACTAAATCAGAAAATAAAGCTTCCCTTGACTAATCTAGTACACAGATTTTCTTTTTTGTTTAAGTTTTTAAAATTGGACAAATATCCGAGAGTAGATTCAGGTCCTGTCACTCCTGGTCCTACTAGCTTTTGTTTCTGGTGTCCTGTTAGTGATGAACTGATGCAATTAGGCTCCGGAAGCTTGTCATTGCCTTTTTAATAGGCTTCTGGGTTTGCCTACAGCCTCTGAAGCTGGAGAAAACTGTAATTCAGTTGACATCAGTGGGTTATTTATAGAAAATTGGCTCAGGAAATGCAACCTATATAAAACTCGGCTCTTTTATTTTCTCTATGAAGACATGTTTGCTGAGTATGAGCTGGAAGTCGACAGTCTAATTCCCATTGTATCAGGTTAATGCTCCATGCTCATGAAGCTATAGCACAAGGCTTAAAGCTCAATGCTGGCACGCCCACAGGGGTGACAATGACAGCTTTGTGACTTTGCCCTTGTCACCCTCTTCTGTATCTCCCATTCCACGTGTTATTTTACTTTCTTTTAGAAGATTAGGTTTCATTTCAACCTTTTCTGAAAGATCAAATTAGGTTTAAAGCTGAACTCGGTGAATCCCTAAGCACAGGTGACACATGCCATATAAAATTATTCTTAAGTTGCAGGAACTAAATTGGTGGAGTTCAGAAAGTGATGAAACTCAGTGGATCCAAAAAACTGTTTTGAAGGAGAAGTGGGGTCATCTAGGAAGAAATAAAAGTAAAGGATTTTAATAGGGATTCATAAAGCATTGTATACACGTATGAAATTCCAAAAAAGTTAAAAACCATCAGATGTCTTTTCAGTATCAACCATAATATGATAAAAAACAAATAATTAAAGATGTTAAAAAAGAATTAGAATCTTTGGCATAACTATTTGTGCCTTTGTATTTTTAAATTGTTTTGAAAAAAATATACTCCAGAACTTAAAACTTCTACGTCTTTAAGTGGGTTAGTTGAAATCATAGGTTAAAATATCTACTTTGATTTTTTTGAGAATTGATTAATCATTGTAAAAATTAAAGATTCCTGTTGTTTTTAAATATTTCTTATTTTAAAATCAAGTATTTTTTTCTTTCCCCATAATATACTTGACATCTATTGAGAATGGGATACATTTTTATTCATATTTGTGTTGGCATACTTCTGATATTTAAGAAAAAATCCTTTTTGGTTACTTAATTTGTACAAATTATTCAATTATAAATATTAAAAGAAAAGGACTAAATTCCTTAGCTTTAACTAAGGATAATTAAAATACCTACCCATAGGTTTATGGGGAGTAATAAGAAAATGCCAGGAAAGATTCTTACCCCATTGTTAGTAAGCACTCATGAAAGATAATATTATTATCAAAAATATTTAAAAATAAATAAATTTCCTTTTGGAGATCATGACCTAAACAAAGAATTGCCATTTATTAATATATAGTTTTTGTAGTCACCTTGTATTTTTCTCTTCCACATGAGCTATCTCCTGGATGACCTGCTGAAGGATTGTCATAAAGTCTTCTGTAGCTGGGTGGACAGGGATGTGAGGTACTGACAAACCCATGCTGTTTTTAACAATAGTCTTCAACCTGTTTATAACAACCTCTTTGGCAATTTTCTGTCTCCAAAAATATTTCCATTAAAATTCATAACCATAGCAAAATGACAGCTATGGAATGGCAACAATATAATTATGGTCAGGGATCACCACGACAGGAAGAACTGCATTAAAGAATCATTTTTAGAGTTAACGTCTCTGTAGGTTTGTTATTAGTTGTCTTGTAGGGGTGAACATTGAATTGCTTCAAATGTGCAATGTTCTTTTGTTTCCTCTTTGAAACGGATGCTTTTCTTAATTTTTCGTTTCCCTCATGGTTATTTGTAGACCTTGTTGAGTGAGCCAAGTGCTTATTTCTTAAACCATAAATCTACTTAATAAAATAAGTAAATAAACCTTACTTACTAAAATACCTAGCTAATGGTTGAATGGCACTTTCTCCAACCTTCTTTCATTGAGGACATTAGGGATGGAAAACAAACAGGCAAGTGCTTAGGTAAGATCTAGCAAGCAGAGAAGTGAACGTACTCTACACAGAGGCACATTTTGTTTAAGGAAGTAGTGCTATGGTTTGTTTACTCTCCTTTGCCAGCTTCATAAAATTTTAACTTTTTAAAATGAATATCAAAGGACCTATTAAGCATTTTTATTCTCTCTGAACTTGCCTTTCACAGTCCCTGCACCCAGAAGTCTTCTTATAGTAATGTTCTAATGTTAAGCATTTTCTTATATTAAAGCAACATTAAATTCTACAGAAATAGCTGCAGCAGAGAAAAAAAATTTCACCAAATAACATTTGTAATGAGACTTTTGTAGTTTCCTTTGCATTAATTTTTCACAAATTGTGAAGGTTAAACAGCCTGATGCAAGGTAATCCTTACTTCTATGTTAGATCTTTGATTTTAATTTCAGCAACTTGTTCAGCAACTTTTAATTCCTCTGAAGGTTCTTGATGAACAAACTGACCAACCAACCAACAAAAATTGCCAGCCTAGATAGCCCATCAGGCAGAAGTACATGCCACACAAGAGAACCTGAACTTGATTCTCAGAACCTGCAAGAAAGTCAAAGAAAAAACCAAACACCAGAGAGTCATATTTGGACCTCTAAACATGTTCTTTGGCATACTTACCCATCTACACACACATACACACATGCACATCACATCATACATCACCAACCTGACCCAATAATAGTTCTTTAATTCTTGAAACATTGAAATATTTTTATTCTTAAAATATGTTAATTCTCAAGAAAATGCTTCATGTTTGTGTCTATTTAATACAACAAAGATGCACATTGAACTTTGGAATATTTACTCCTTTTTAACCTATACAATTGTGATTTCATTTTTTGCCACCCTAAATTTTTCTATCATGTAAATAACTAAAGGGTAGACTCAAGTAGAAAAAAAGAAGAAAATCTGATATCCTAAAGAAAACAACGTGCTCACAAAATTTTTCTTTCATAAATGAGCAAAATGGCTTCATGAATATATTTACATATTAATTTACATATTACCTTCTTACAAAATGTAGGACTTTGTACTGTATATTCAGAAATGAAGAGTGAGGAAGCAACAGTCATGGGGCTGATGCTTTAGATTTGTTTCTTTCACTTATAATTGACTTTTTTCAGTCTTTTTGAGTGCAAAATGCTTCTGCTATTGAACAAATTTCTTGTTTTAACCTATGAACCTGTAGATGCATTTCATGTTTGAGTTCACAGCCTAAAGTAATTTGAAAAATTGTTTCATCAATCAGTACAATCAAGGGTCATTATTATAGTTAATTTGCTTACTCACCAGGAATAACAGTTGCTGTCATTTGGACTCGATATGCAGCTGACCCAGGGGTTGGAGGAAGGGTACAATTTGAAAAGAGCTTTAAGGCATTTAGAACCATCTGCAAGTGTCCTTAGAAAATGAGTTCTGAAGTTTTCAATATTGAGATTTCTCAGTTTATTTATCTGAAGATGCATATGTTCTTGAAGAATCATGTGTTCTGTGCTGGCTATAATCTAAGAAGAAAACCAAGATATGATACACCCACATTCAAAATAATCATATTTTATAATCTATTCAGTGTTACCCATGTAAAACTATTATATGTGAAGCTAATCTGCTGTTGTCTTGGTTTATTTATTTATTACTGTGACAAAATATTTAACAAAGAAGCTTAAAGAAGACAGGGCCTCTTAAGTGGTTCTGGATCTCATCAAGTTGAAAACTGAGATTTGCCATCATATCTATCAATCTGAGAAACCAATATCTCTTACCACTTTCAATTTTTGCATGATTGCTTAGAGTGTCATATAATTGAAACCTAGAATTTAAAAAAAATCTGTTATATACTATTCTTTGATATGCATTAAATGTGAAACACTTGATAAGAATAATAAATATCTCCAAAACATTTTCTTTTCTTTTCTTTTTTTAGATTTATTTATTTATTATGTATACAGTATTCTGTCGGCATGTATGCCACCAGACCAGAAGAGGGCACCAGACCTCATTGTAGATGGTTGTGAGCCACCATGTGGTTGCTGGGAATTGAACTCAGGACCTCTGGAAGAGCAGTCAGTGCTCTTAACCTCTGAGCCATCTAGCCATCCAGCCCTCCAAAACATTTTCACAGTCAATATTTAGCTCTTTTCAATTTAGGTAGTACTCAGAAACATAAATTTCATTATCCAACCCTCACTACCCTTGCCAGTTTAAACAGGAGTCTCAGTCTCATCAAAATCACTGAGACAATCAATTTTCCTTGAATGGGCATGTGGTGTCTCTAATTTCAGAGCTACTGTCTTAGAAAGAAAGCTAAAGCACAGGCATTTTTAAAATCATATGAGAATGTCTTAGAAATACAAAATAATTCCTGGCCATTTCTTAGCCAACAACTATTATCTAAATTATCCCAGTTTCAGAAATTGCAGTGTTTTTGTTGTTGTTGTTATTGTTGTTGTTTTCTTTTGAGACAGGTTTTCTTTGTATAGCCTTGGCTGTCCTGGAACTCATTCTGTAGACCAGGATGGCCTCAAACTCACAGAGATCCCCTGCATTTCTCTCCCAAGTGCTGAAAGTAAAGCCATGACCACTATCATCATAGAGCCTTCACCCAACAACTGATGGAACCCGATGCTGAGATTCACAACCAAGCACCAGGACGAGCTCCCAAAATCCAGTTGAAGAGCAGGAGGAGGGAATACATAAGCAAGGGAGGTCAAAATCATGAGGGAGAAATCTACAAAGAAAGCTGAATCAAGATTGTGGAAATTCATGAACTGGAAGACAGTGGTGAAGCTTGGACTTTCTGAGGGGCCCTTGGTAGTAAGATCAGCATCTGTCCCTGGTGCATGAGCTAGCTAGTTGGAGCCCATTCCCAATGGTGGGATCTCATGCTCAGCCTTAATGCGGTGTGTGTGTGGGGGGGGTCCTGTCCCTGCTTACTGTGCCATACTTTATGGACTTTCCATGGGAGTCCTTACCTTTTGGGAGGAGTGGATGGTGGTGGGCTAGATGGGAGGAGAGAGTGAGAGATGTGGGAGGGAGAACTGGCTTGGAATGTAAAATATAGAAAAAAATTAAATTAAAGAAAAAAGCATGCACTGCTACTTCCCAGATATTTTTTATTTATTAAGTCTTAAAGATTTATTTATTTTTATTTTGTGTATTATTAGTGTTTTGTCTCCATTTATGTATGTACACTTCATTCACGAGTTTTGCCCACAGAAGAGAGAAAAAGGCAGCAGATGCTCTGCAATTGAAGTAACAGATGGTTGCAGGCTGCCATGTGCGTGATGGGAACTGAGCCCCACCCCTCTACAAGAGCAACTACTGCTCTTAACCCTGAGCATCTTCACCAGATCTTATAACATTTTTAAAGGCACATTTTAGAATCAGTTAAAGAACTTTCAGGCTGACTCTTTTACAAGCATACATATTTATTGGCATTCAGACCTGAATGTTAGTTAAATGCAGTTCTTTGTAGACAGCCTCAAATTCAACTAATATTCTGGTCCAAGCCATGAAACAAACAAACAAAAATCCAATAAGTAGCTATATGCAATCTGCATATATTTAACATCAACAAATTTAGACAATTAAAAAATCATTTCTAATAGCCAGCATGCTAATTAAAATACCATTGCTGCCTTAGAATGTAGATATCCAATTAGACTACAAATGTTAACTAAATCCTACTAGGTCATAATTTAAAGACAAATTGTACACTGTCTTTGCTGGAGAGTTTTAAACAGAATTACAGGCATTGTAAAACAATTATAATTCGATGAGTGTCTTTCATTTGGTAACATGGGTATGTGTGACTTGAGAACATGTTTAACTCTGTAGCTTGCTTTGCTCAATCACTCATTACTAATAAATAGTGAAATATGCTCATTTCTCACTCTGTTTTTAACCAGGCCCAGGAAGATGGTTTGGCCAGTAAAGTGTAGCAGGATTTCATGTGGGTCACCAACCAGCTCTCTAATAATGACATAGAGAAAATTTTTAATTGTGAATGCTATACTTTATGTTATGCTTATCCCATTAGCTCTTATAGTAATCTATTATTCTTCATCTATGTTGTGCCTCAGGGCTTTATTCATTTAACTCTGTAGGTCCTACTTTGTGTCTGTTTATCTGGCAGCTGCCTATTCCTGGGCGTCTTCTTCCTTTTCTTCCTTGTTCCTTTCTCTCTCTTCTCTCATTCTTTCAAGCCTAGATTTCTCCTTCTACTTATTCTCTCTACTGACAATCACACCTATCTCACTACTGCCTACCTATTGGCCATTCAGCTTTTTATTAAACCAACGAAGAACCTTAGACAGGCAAGTTAAAACAACAATACATTTTCACATAATTAACAAAGTCTGCATAAGCAAATGTAACACACTTTTGCATAGCCAAAGTAATATTCTGCTACATAAATGAATGCAATGAATCTTTACATAGTTAAGGTAATATTGCATAACATTTCCTCATTTTTCCCTAAATTAAAAGAAAGTTTTTAATATTAATATTTTAATACTATATACAAAAGAACAGTCATCAAGTAAAAATTGCATTTAAAATATTAAGTCCATTTGTATATGGAAAGTTCAGAGAAAATATTGCATTGTTTATCCTATCTTTGTGAGTCCAAAGTTTGTACCTAATTTATCTTTTATCATAACTAAGAAAAACTGCAGTTATAATTATCTTGTCTTCAACTCCATTAAAGACCCCAGAAGGATATAGCATTACCTGAGTAAACAGAAACCTCCAAAACTATAGAAATTAAAGAGATATCTAGCTGGTTTGACAGAAGCCCAAGTTTCCTCTGCAATTTTGGGGCATCCATCTTTGGTCTATAGGCCTACAATATCTGGCAGACTTTTCTATGAAGCAGTAATTTTTAAAGGAATACCCTGACTTGTCTTGAAAAAGTTCAGCAGTTGCTTTCCTTTATGTTCTGCAGAATATCTGGCAGAGTTTTCTATGAAGCTAGAAATTTAGAGAACTGTCCTGCCTTGTTTGGGCAAAGTTTGAAGTTTTTTTTCCTTTGTATCCTATTTGTCCAGTTTGACAGCATACTGTCAGGAGTCAAAGCAAGAGCAGTTTCTTGCCTAAATGGCTAGCCTTTCCAAAATGAAAGCATACTCCATAAGGAAGTTCCTCAATGCCCATCATCCTTTTATGGAGTAGATTGGTGCTGCCTGGAGCAGACATGTTTCACTGTTGTGAAATGTCTTAGGTTAACAAAACATTTTAAATGCTGTATTATATAGGTCTTAGAATTGTTTGAAGACCATCTATCTATCTAAAATACATTTCTGTATTATCCTAAAAGCATACCTAACATAGCTACAAGTCTGATTGATATAGATGACTAACTACTAAACTGTATTTCTTAATTATCTTAAATGGTTTTAAAAATAGCTTTCAAAGACAAAAACTTTACATTTTAAAATGAACTGCATAGGTACAATACCTCAAACAAGAGTAGAAATGTATATAAAGTATGTTGTAACAAAAATAACCTTAAATTGGTATCAATATACAAAAACCATAAAACAAGAGTAGAAACATATATACAGCATGATGTATGCAAAAATCTATACCAATGTAAAATATTTGAATTTAAAATGTGTATTTTAATTTGAAGTAGATTTAGTAATCTACCTGTGTTTCCTATCCCTTCCATTCTCCCCCTTTTCAAGAAACAGATCCTTGAATCTAACATCCCTTGCTTAGTTTCCTCCCTTACCATGATCAGTAATAATATGCAACTGACTCTTTAAACAATGACAAACATTCATGACATACAAAATGACTAAAATCCACTCACTCCAACTCTTGGAAATGTGGGCATTGTGTTCTCTAGACTACTTCCTATTATCTGAGTGTGACAGTATCTCCATGGGACCCTGAAAATTTTGAGGCAATGATCAACTCCTGGGAAAACTAATTGAAACATTTGTTGTCAAATCCCAGAACTGTTTCCATGCAGAGCTATCAGCATATATGTCATCGGTATTATATTTTTCCTGGTTTATTTCTTTATGTCTGCAGCCACAATTTTCAGGAGGTCTCACTCATCAAACCTAATTGCTATTTACTTTGAAGGAGTTCACAACCTTTTGTTTCCATAGGAAACAAATATCTTCTCCAATGCAATACATTTTCTGACTTCCATTTTAAAGTTAAGACATTCCTAACATATCTAAACCAGTACCACAGTCCCATTTACAACCCCATGTCTTTCACCAGCTGCCATTTGCTCATCAGCATTCAAAAAAATACAAAGTCAACACACACCACACGGGATTCAGGTTCCCTTTATATTTTCCATGTTCAAATGGCTTTTTTCTTTATATTACTTCACTCTCTCTTTAAAGACTTTATTATTTCCTATGACTGTCTATACCCATTTTATTTTCTTTTTAAGCACACAATAACTTTTAAGCACACATTTTGTAAGCACACAATAACTTGTTTAAATGTTTTTGCCATCTGGTCCTGCCTTTACTGCATATCTCTAACATTTTCTGAGCACATGAGCCTAACCTTAAACTGGTAAACTACAGCTACACCCTCCACAGGGGATCTGTTAGCTGACCCAACCCCTTCTCGATTCTAAGAGTCCACCTGTTTAAGTATTTATCTAGAAGCTGTTTTTAACTGCCCCAACTCTCAGAAGTCAATGTCTGCAAAGTGGCAAGCATTTTTACTTAATGTTTTGTTTCTACTTAATATGTTAGCTACTTGAGCACACACTGTATGGCAGAGCCTTTTAGAGGACTCATATCCTGTGTTTTTATTAGGTTTTTTTCTGTTTTTTTTTTTCAGGCTCTATGTGGAAATTCCAGCCCCATATGGGAGTGCCAAATATAGCAGGCTTCCTTTTGGGCCATCAACCAGATCCCAAATCATGGCACAAAGACTTATTATTAATTATGAAATTATGAATACTTAGCCTTATCTTATGCTTGTCCCACTAATGATTATAATAGCTTGTTTCTCTTCATCTACATTTTGACCCAAGGCTTTATATCTTTCTTTCATTCAGTATGTTCTACTCTATGTCTGGCTGGCTGAAGTCTGCCTGGACCTGGGACTCTCACTTTCTTTCTCTCTCATTTTCTTCTCTCTATTCAATTGTTCTCTCAAGTCAAGATTTTTCCTCCTACTTATTCTCTCTGCCCAAAAGCCCCATTTATCCCTATGCTGCCTAGCTATTGGTCATTTGGCCTTGTGTTAGATCAATCAGGTACCTCAGGCAGGCAGGGTAAAATAACAGCACATTTTCACATAACTAAACAAATGCAACATAAATAAATGAAACACATTTTAATAGTTAAAGTAATATTCCACAACAATAAAGTACCTGTCGTACAAGCATGCAGTCTAGAACTCGGATGCTTGGTACCCACACAAAAGCCAGACGCTGCAGCATCATGCATTTGTAAACACTGTATGGTGCTGGTGAAACAGGTATATTCCTCATGCTCATTATCCTGACTGACAATCTACATATACTGACAAGGGACATTGAGTGACAGTGATAGTAATAAGTACTGATCTTTTCTGGGTCTAAAAGTTTGATTTTTAGCATTTGGAAATAAATTCTATATGAATGTTTGGGGAAACATTAAATCAAGAATTGAAGTCATAGGCCCTCAGTATTTGATTTTTAGCATTATATGTATCATGTCTACTTCCACATAGTCATCACTTTGTTAATATGAATCAGAAGTCATTTGATCATGGGCCGTAAAGATAAACCACAGACAGACCTGGGAAGCAAGGTAGTGACAAAGACATTTTCCAGAGAAACAAAGCACCTTCAGCAGTCTCCAACTCAATGAAGACAGATGGCAAAAGACCTAGGGAGCAGCACATCATGGTGAATTACTATCCAAACAACTCTTCACTTCCTCACCATTTCTAAGCAGAAACTTCTACACTTACAGTTATGAACTGGAAATGTTTCTGAAAATAACTATGTGCATTAGAATTTTCTTCATAAATATAATCATTTTACAACTGTAGGTTACAATTTTTAAAATTACAAAATCAATAAAATTGATCCAGGAACTAAGGCCTTCAAAACCATCAGATATAGAGATGGCATAATAAAGAATTTCCAGAAGTACTTTATAAGCCATTGCTTCTAGGAGGAGAATGAAAGATGTATCAGTATCTTTTCTTGCTCCATGTACTTCAGAACCAAAGCATTCCTTATGTTTATGCCAAGACACCAAGGCTTATTCCAATTCCCAAATTTGGTGCATCTGACTCTTCTATATATTCTCATTAACCATTCCAGATACAGTTTACCACTAATTGAGTTACTCTCATAATTTTAATTTCTCTTCTCATAATTTTCCATTGTCTACATGAATTCAAGCCAAGAGAGTCACAAATGCCAGGCTGTAGACCTTTTAAGAGACTCCCATGTGATTCTCTTTTCCAATGGTGCTGGAAAAGCCATCTGAAGCTCTTATGTCTTTTAAGTTCTCTCTATTCTCTCTCAAAATTTTGCTTTTCTCTCATGACCTCTTCTGTGTTGTT
This sequence comes from Bramus lutescens, assembly GCA_001685075.1. Taxonomy (NCBI): domain Eukaryota; kingdom Metazoa; phylum Chordata; class Mammalia; order Rodentia; family Cricetidae; genus Bramus; species Bramus lutescens. The sequence goes on along the minus strand of LOEQ01006786.1, from coordinate 105,118 downwards.
CATATCCACACGCCCAATGCAAGCATCTCATCCATTTTCATGACCCATATTCATTTCTAACCTTGCTTAATTGGAGTACTCATTTGCATAGTATTTACTCATGAAAGGAAGTTTTGTACCCTAGGTGACATTTCCAAATCTGGAGATAGTTTTGGCTGTTAAATTTGATATCACAAAGCAATTCTGGGCACTATGTGGGCAGAAGTCAGGGATACTGCAAGCCATCCTGATTTCACAAGACAGCTGGACAACCCTTCCTGCCTAGGATGCTAGCATTGCTACAGCACCTGGCAGCAACACAGTTCTACTGTATCCACCTGTCCAAATCTGAACACATGTGCTCAAAATGTGTCTGTCATAGGTCCCCATTATCTGAGTTATAAAACATTTCATGTAACTAGCACTTAAGATTGTTTCATAATCTGCTTTCTACTGAATATAAGCATTCTATGCTTAGCACTTACCATAGTAATTTGCATATGATAACTCCTTAGTAATTTTCAATTAGAGTAAATATGCCATTCTTATTTATATATTATGCATGTTTGTATATATGATTAACTGAAAAGAATCCATACCTATCAAAGTGACTCTAATATTAAATGAATGCAGTGCAAATGAAAATTACTATGACCCACAGAAAGACTTCACAAAAGTCATGGAGAGTGTGTACTGAATTGAATTATCACATTTTATATTTAATAATGGCTTAAAATGAACTACTATGGGCATATAAATGAGTACTTTATTCTTAGTTCTCGTTTATCTACATCATTTCTTGAAAATTTCATTGCAGACCACTTTAAATCCTTTCCAGCTAACTGGATAAGATTTATCACAGGAGTTCCCTAGAAATCAGAATTACAGACTAATAGATGATAGATGATAGACTTGTACAGAAAATGTTTGCCTCAGAGCACTGAGTGCAGGAAAAAAACACAATTTTTGTTCTCATTTTTTAAGTGATGTATCTCAGTCTATGGAAATTTATATGCTTGATTTGCATTCATGATTGTAATAGATCCCTAAGACCTAGTTTCATTGAAAAATATTAAGACAAATACTTTATTATTATATTATTTGTTAATGAATAAGTTTGGTGTTGATGTCTTCCTTTCAGTATTTTTTGTCAAGAGCTAGGAAGTAATTGTATTTTTTTTGCTGGATATACAGACTCCAGCGTAGACATTCATTTCTTCCATAATGGCAAGGGCCCATGGGCTATGGTATGTCAGGGACTGTCCAAAGTTATTTTCAAAGATAAATTATACAAACAGGGAATTGTCAAGTGTATGCCTCAGATCAACTTTGTTCAAGTAATGACAAAGATAAAATTATTGTACCAACTCAACTGAAAGATGTGGAATAAAAATTTGTCTTTTGGATTTGAAATAAGTCAGAGTAATTGACATAACCCACCTGTTGTAGATATTAAATAGAGCTATCATTATAAATTAAGTTGAAACTTTCTTCTATAATATTCTCTATAGAATAAAGTGTAGTATATAAGATCATGAAAGAGACTTAATAGTTTAAGTAATGAAAGGCTTGGATTATTGAGCATATATGATAGCTTCAATCCTTAATGATATTTCTGCCAAAATTTCTATTCTAATTGCCTTTTGCTGGAAATTTTAGCATTTTTTCTACAAGAAAAACTTGAAACTTGAAACTCTTCTGTAAAGAATCTTCTGGAAACAGCAACTGAATTCCCAAAACCTAGGTAAACTTAATCATTTTAAAACAAAACAAAGAATGTGAGTTTGTTTCATGATTTCTTCATACTGCTAGTAATTACTGAGTACATTGTTAATGGCTCATAATGAATTCTGTGTGTTTCTAATAATTAGTTTGTTCCCAGAACTATGTAGATTAATTTATGTATATTTAATTAAAAAATTAGCATCACTTTGAGAATTTGTTTGTGTCCCTTCAACATTTCTCAAATAAATTAGTCACCTTCCATTTCTGCAAAAATGAAGAAAAAGGCAAACTAAATTTTAGGGCATTTGATTTTGAAAATAAACAAAAAAAATAATTAAATTTCTGTTGGCTTCATTTAGCAAAGATGTTTTGGATAATAATGTAACACAATTAATAAAAACACAGAGACAGATATTGGGTTTTAACCTGAAGATCAGAAAAGCAAATAGCTCTTACCTCTAAGAAGTTCTCAGATTGAAAAGAAACAAGTTACTGTCTCATCCTGCCTTATATTCCTCTCTAGTGCTGGGATTAAAGGCATGTAACTCTCTAATTCTGGGTTTAAATGTGTGAGACACCACTACCTGGTCTCTAGTGGCTAGTTTTACTTTCTGGTCTTCAGGCATTTATTAAATGCAAATGAAATATTACTATAGTTTCCCTTTTTGTCTAAAATTAAAAAAGGAAGTCGATAACTAATATAAAAAACTATATACAATAAGTACAACAACTGTATACAATATGTACAAGCAATAAATACATCAACAATGTCTACTCCATTTTCATTTAACAAATTCAGAGAAAATACCCCATATCTATCCTATCTTGATGAGTCCAAAGTCTTTTATCTAATTTATTTTCTAACATAACTTGCAATACCGTGAAAAACTATCTTTTGATATCTCTCAACCTTATATACTTTACATTTCTTTAGTGAATTTCTTTTCTAAGTCTTATAAATATTTAAAATTATAACTACCTAGTTTTCAACTCCCTCAGAGGCCTAAGAAGGAAATAATATTAACTGAGTAAGGAGGAAGTGTAATCAAATAACTTACAAAAAATGTGAGAAATGACAGAACTAACTGACTGCTTGGACAGTCACATTAAGTTCCTCTGCAACATTGGGGTATTCATCTTTGGCCTAGAATACATGTCAAACTTTTCTATGAAGCAACGTTTTTGAAGGACTGTCTTCAAAACCTTTCTGGGCAGGGTTTTATATTCACTCTCTTTTGTGTCCTGATTGTCCTATTAAAAAAGCATACTTTCAGCAGTTGAGGCAAAGACACTTTCTTGTCCAATGGCTTACTTTTGCCATGAAAAAAGCAAAATCTTTGTGGAGTTTCTTTGATGCCTATCATCTCTAAAGTAGATTGGTGCTGCTAGAGCAGACATGTTTCATTGTCATTAAAAAGAAAAATGGAAAAAGAACCTATGTTATTAAAAATCTTAAATTCCACATTTTGTAGATCTCTGAAGTGGTTGAAGATGACCTATTTATTTAAAATATAACTCTGTTTGATCCTGAAAACAAACCTAATGTGACTACAAATTCAACTGTAATTGGTGACTAATTATAAACCCGGATTTTTTATTATCCTAAACAGTTTGTAATAATACTTTCAAGGACTAGAAACTTGCATTATATTGTTAAACAAGCTGTATAGGTACAATACCTTGAACAAGATTAGAAACATATGCACTGTCTGTTTTAACAAAATTGATCTCAAACTTGAATCTATATAGAAAATTTGTACACAATATACAAAAGTTCAATCCAATGTAAAACATTTAAAACTAATAGTTGCTTTCTAAAAGTTCATTTCTAAAAATGTAGATTAGTTCAATAATCTACATTTTTCTCTTATCATAAATATATATATGTATCATTTATTTTTACTTTTCAAAATAGATTCTACCCTTTTACCATATCATATCTGTATCCCCCTTTTTCTCTTCAAAACAAGAATTCTGAATCTAATCTCCTTGTTCAACTTTCCTCTTGACCATAACCAATAACAACTTGTAACCAACTGCCCCTCCAAATAATGACAAATATTCATAACCCAATTGAATGACAGAAAACCACCTACCACAATTCTTGGGAATGTAATTGTCATATTATTAAATTTACTTCCTTCTGTCTGGGAGTGATGCATGTTTAGGGGATACAGAAAAGAAAATTTTTGGTTAATTGTCAAGTCATGAGATAGGTAAATTTATCATTTGTTGTCCAATCTCTGCATAAGGGAAAAGTTCAGGACTTACCTCAAGTACTGACTAGAGTAGTCTGTGATGCTGGGTCATCTCACTAGCCATCTTGAAATTGGTCTGAGAAGTTTGTAGTCTAAAGCTGATCTTTCAGTGGTGTTCTTAGTGATATCAAATTCCTGAAGGAATCATTTTGGTGGGGCCCCGTTCTCCTTGTGGAGACTTCCTGAGGTTGATATTAGGTGTACTCACGGTTCACGGCAGAACAGTGATAGAGGTTCAAACCCAAAATAATATACAGGAAGGTAGATGAAACCATTTTCCATAATTAGTGATTACTCTGTATGGCTATTATTATCATGGCAAAAAGTTAATATATATTCCTCTCTAGTGCTGGGATTAAAGGCGTGTGATTCCCTAGTACTGGGATTAAAGGTATGGGACAACACTTCCTGGCCTCTAGTGGCTTAGTTTTACCTTCTGACCTCCAGGCAAGCTTTTTTTTTAATAAAATACAAATGAAATTTCACTACATTGTAAAATGGTACAGATCTAACATGCTGTTGCCTCTTTGGTTTATACATTGTTTAGTGTATTATATACTTATCTTAATTTTGAATAGTTATAATTTCTCTTCTAAGTCAGTAAATTTTCAAAGTAATAATTTGGTAAATTAACAACAAAAACGCATGAATTTAAAAGCTTTCTACTTGTGAAATCACTTGTTAAACCAATTATACATTTCCAGAAACTCTTTATCATCACTACCTTACTCCACTAAGTTACATTGATTGATATGATAGATTGATGTTCCCCTTCTTGATTTTGGGATGAAGAATCCCTTCTTAGTGACATATAATTTTATTAGAATTTGAATTTACCATGATGGTAAAATATGGATAAACAAATACATAAGAGATTAGATTGGTAGATAGATAGATAGATAGATAGATAGATAGATAGATAGATAGATNNNATAGATAGATAGATAGATAGATAGATAGATAGATAGATAGATAAATAGATAGTTAATAGGTATAGCAGATAGATGGTAATGATAGATGTGTATTTAGACACATGAAAGTAATTATAGAACACTAAGTTAATAGTTTTTGCCTCTGTATATGCAGTAAGTTGAGATCTTGTGTGAATGATTTTGAAAATAAGAGTTGGCCTTCACAATGATAACTGGATCCCTTCTATTCTTTTTCTTATGTGTTCTTAATTGTGCCATCCAAATCAATTTTGCATCTTCATAACACATAGAATAAATACAAACAAGCCAACATAAATTGTTTATCTCCAGTATTGTATTATGCTCAGTAAAAGGATGTGAACTTATATTAAACAAAGCAACTTTCAGACTTCTAATCCACCCAAGAAACCTGGGTAATACAAAAAACCCCAGCAAAGTATATTTACAAAATGATCTCACTGAGCCCAGCTGTGCTGCCAATGGAATGTCCAGTTCTCTAGGATGCTTGTTTCAGACATCTCTGGATTCAATATTTATGCCATTTTCCTTGGAATTTGTTTACCTCTTTAGGGCAAAGTGATTTAATAATTCAGAATGAATATTTCTAAAATGACAGCAAAATACCTCCAGGGAACACTGTTTTAAGCAAGAGTTTTCAGAAAATAAAGATTTATCAGGAGAGATAAAAAATACGTAAGATTTTACAAGGGAGTTGCAATTATAAATTTGACAGATTCTTGTAGTAGAATGAAAAGAACTCCAAGAACAGCATTATAGTACAAAGATCATCCATCATGAAATCCATTGAAAGATTATTTTAAGGTATTTAAAATATTTTTCTTTTCTTCTCAAAGTTTCACTAAGTTACCAATAAATTCTCATTTCAAATAACAAAAGAAGCAAGCACATTATTTGCATCTCAAGAAGGATGTATTTCAATTTTCTTTGTAAAGAAAAAAGTATACTTTATTTAAATTAACAATTTCTCCATCCTAGCATAAAGATGTGATATAGTTAGAAAAATAAATGATATTGAAAAAATATATTTCATACATTATGTCTATTTGAATTTATAGAAAGTTTTCAACACTTGTTGAACCCTACGGAAATCTCCTAATTTCATAACTCTTTATTGTTAATAACTACAAAATTATTCCTGTCATATCATGTCCACCAAAATTAATCTTTCTTTCTTATTTGTATAGCACTTCTTATTTGTCACTTAGACAAAAGTAGTTTCATTATAAAGATATTTGTGAAAATTGTCCTTGTTTTCACTTTTAGGTCATTGTTTGTATTTTGTGTAGTACAGTTTTGGGCATGATTGACAGCTATGGCGCTATTGATGATTGGATCCCGTTCACTTTGTGCTAAGAAATGACATCATGGTTATTGGTATAATGGCTCAGTAGGTCAAGGTACTTGCCACCACATCTTATGGCCTGAGCTCTGTCCACAGAACCCACATGAAGAAATTTGAAAGGAATTGATTATTTAAAGATGTCCTCTGACCTTCACATGTGCTATAACATTAACACAACACACACACGAATGTAATTTTAAAACTTCATTTAAAAAGAAATTACACCTTGTACCTCACTAACTGGAACACTCCAGAAATCAAGTTGTGCATCTCGTCTGAGCAGCAAAATTAAGGCAGTCCTGTTGGCAGAGGTATGGGTGAACAAACCTGGAAGTTGTGAGCATGGGACAGCTGTCCTCATTCATCTTTCATGTAGTGGCATGGACAGGAGATAGATGAGGCAGGAGGAAAAATGGATATGGGCCTCATCAGCAGTAGCACTGCAGAGAATGGTCCCTAAACCATGCCTTTGCAAACCACAGAGCTGGCCCTGAAGGTGTAAGTGTGGTAGAACACACCCAGAGGAAATGAAAGCAAGAGAACTGATCCCACCCTTGCTTATCTCTGCAAGGGGTGTTTAGCCCCTGCTGTGCCTGCACGGCCTGAATGCCGAGAGTGGGGTGCCAGGATTGAGACATGGAGGCTTCTTTTCAAGTAGAAGAACAGCAACCTTTATTTTGCCTCAGCTAAAGCCCTTTATACCTCTACTGCTTCTGTGGAAAACCGCTAGCCAGAAAGAACACAAACATTGTCAATTACAGACCACAAGGAAGTTCTGCTGTGGGTCAGCGGGAGTGAGGGCAGCTAGATCACAACAACTCCCCCTATTTTATTTTATAAAATGAACAGTGCCTGTCTTGTTACTTTGGGTGTCATGGGGAATAGCCCTCTAATACTCCCTGTCTTAGGTGGCATCCTGCCCCCAAAGTATTGCCTGTCCATGGCTATCCAGACACATAGCCCTTAACCAAGTATCTCCAGGATTGATAGCACCAATGAGCAAGAACATTGCTGCAATCAGCTAGCATGCACTAACTGGGTGGTAAAAGTAACAAAAGCAGTATTCCAAACCCCTCTCATATGATGATTGAATTCCATAATAGTACCAGAAGAATGCAATACAGTGCCAGGAATAATGCACATAACATGCTTAACTGTTGAAAAGTCCAAAGATAGTCCACTTGCTCCTAAACCAGAGTCACTTGTTGGTTCAAGGTCAATATGCCCAATTGAATATGTCCATTAAGATCATTTTGAATGTCCAAAGCATTGCTGACTCTTTCAGCCAGTTGGTTGACAGTCTTAGCCATCTGCACAGTCTGGGAGAGAGCAACTCCAACAGCAGTATCTGTGGTGGCAGATATGGTAATAATGACAATCACAGCTGTGGTGATTCCAAGGTCTCTCTTCTGCCAATCTTCCAAGGTCCAGCACTTTTTGTCATATTTGCTGATACCCCTGACACTGCCATGGTGTCCCCCAGGCCAGGCACTGACTAGGCCAGGGTAATACGCCTTTCACTGCAGCCTCTGTTCCAGCTGCCTTCTGGCCCCAGACACACTCTCTCTGGGTCCAAACTGCTGCATGAAGTGGAGCAGAACTCAGGGAAGCAGAATCACTGTTCCTGCTTCAGAACCATTGAAGGGGCCCCACTTTAACAATCTTTTAGGGAATTTGAGCATTGTCAACCTGTCTGAGTACTTCCTGCTGAGCAGGGTGCTGCATTCTTGGGGATATTTTACAGCAACATTTCAGGGGGGCATGGTGAATCAAACCACATAAATTTGCAATGAATCCACAGGTTCTCATCTGCTGTGGAGAGACAAAAGCAGAACCTCTTTTCCAAACATCAAATCCTTAGGCCCATATTTCAAAGTCAAAATACCTTTCTTAGCAGTTCTCAGAATCAAATGTCTTTCTTCAGTCTAGAACACAAAAGACAACACAATCAACACAATAACATACATCTGTACACATTCTATCTTTTGAGGCGCTCAATTTACCCTTCTGCCTCCTCTTTATTACTTCTCTACTGGCCAGTCTTCCAGAGGGCATCCCTCAGAGTGTCTCTGGGGATGAAGAAACACATACTCCTTTTAATCTGACTTGGCTTGTTCCCAGTTTGGAACATTTAAACCCCCTCCCATAATAAACCAGGGGCTAACTTGAGATAATGTTTGTACAAAATCTTCAGCTGTCTTCCTTGTTACTTCTGTGCCTTGTTGCTTTAAGAGTTTCAGTTACTTTTTGAGGCCTTCAATTCATCCTCCCACCTCTTTATACTTGCTAATCTTTTTGGAGGATGTCCTTCAGAGTATCTCTGGGGATGAAAAAAAATTACCTTCCCCAATATGCTCCTCGATTTAGCCACAGATGATGTGACCCCGTTCACATATCCTCACTTTCCAGATCTCGGTGGGACTTCCACTTTGCCACACCCAGCACTGCATGGATAGCCAAGATTGGCGGAGGGTGCCGGGATTGAGACACGGAGGCTTCTTTTCAGGTAGAAGAACAGCAACTTTTATTTTGCCTTTTATACCTCTACTGCTTCTGTGGAAAACCACCCACCAGAAAGAACACACACATTCTTGTTAATTACAGACCACAAGGAAGTTCTACTGTTGGTCGGGGGAGTAAGGGCAGCTAGATCACAAAAAGCCCAGGCAAAACAGAAGTGGTGAGGACAAGGGAGAGCTGGTGGGCTGACCAACCTTGAAACTACCCCAGCCTAGAAACACGCTTGTGTGTTGATGCATCCCAACGTCCACCCTATCTGTGATCTGCTGGAGTACATGAAGACCCTGTAGACCCAAAGCTGCAAGATTCCCACCACACAGGACAACAGCAGGAAAACCAAGAGTTCTAGTGAGGTCCTAGCATCTATAGTGTACCAAAGGCCTCGAACCAGGCCAATAACTCTTTGCAATGAACACTTGTAAGTAAAGATGTATGTACAGAAGGGTTTACTGCATGACTCACTGTGTCACAATGCAGCTCAGATGATGAATTTTATTTTTATTTTTTCTTATTGTTCTGTTAAGTTTTATTTTATTTTGAGAGGGAGGTTGCAACAGCAGAGGATGGATATAAAGCAAAATGGAAAAGGATCAAGTGGAGATGTATAATAAGAAGTACACAAAGAATAAATAGAAAAGCAAGTTAAAGAAGATAGAATAATGCAGAGTTCCATCATGCCTTGCATGAAAAGAGGTTCTGAAGATAATAATCCAATAGATGGATTATTTCTCAATGAGAATGCTTCTGAAAACTTTGTTTATGGTGCTCAATTGTATTCCAAAAGGGTTCTTCCAAATTATGCTCTCACTAGAAGGTATGTGTTCTCACCTTTGACTATCTTATTCAACACTTTCTGGTAATCATTAACTTGATTTTGCTATTTTAATGGGCATGAACTAGTAAGCACACTAGAAACTAAAATGTCCCAGATAGTTAATCAGGTTGAACTTTTGTTTTATATGTAGTTCTACTTTATTTCCTGAAAATTCTATATTCTCCGCTTGGATACTGTTCTAATTTTTTTGTTTTAAAAGATTTTTTGATAATTTTTAAAACATGTATGACAATATTTTATAATCTGAGATAATATTTGACAATATGTAGAAACCACTATCTTGAATTTTCTACAATGTTTTAATATATAATACTTCTTACTTATTGCAGATTAGTTTGGGGATGTAATTTATAGGAGAGATTTAATTTCATGTTTTCCATAGACAAGCAATGCTTCATCAATATTTACCAATATATATTCTTTTCCTTTTTAGTATAAAATGTTGATATTTCTAAAATATAAGCCAAAATTATCCAGTGGCTTATATCAGAGTTTTCTGAAACCTTTTGAGTTCTATTCAGTTAACTCCCATGACACATTGCTGCTGTTAAACACTCTTAAAAGCTTTAACTTTTTCAAATTTCCAGGTAGGTCTACATATGGTTTTCTTTGGGTTCACCTATTACTTAGTTTCTCTAGGATCCTGAGCTACAGGCTTGTTGCCCTTTGTTTATGACTAGTATCCACTTACAAGTGAGTACATACCATATTCATTTTTTGGGGGGGTCTGGGTTACCTCACTCAGGATGATGTTTTCTAATTCCATCCATTTGCATGCAAAATTCAAGATGTCTTTTTTTTTTTTTTACTGCTGAGTAGTACTCTAATGTGTAGATGTGCCACACTTTGTCCATTCTTCAGTTGAGGGGCAACTGGGTTGTTTCCAGGTCCTGGCTATTACAAATAATGCTGCTATAAACATAGTTGAACAAATGCTCTTGTAGAATGATTGATCATCTTTTGGACACATTCCCAAGAGTGGAATTGCTGGATCCTGAGGAAGGTTGATTTCCAGTTTTCTGAGGAACCGCCACACTGATTTCCAAAGTGGTTGCACAAGTTTGCATTCCCACCAGCAATGGATGAGTGTTACCCTTGCTCCAAAACCTCTCCAGCAAGAGACCCTAAATTTGGGAGCAGGGGAGCAGGGAGTAGAGTTAGGGGAAGAAGGGGATGGGGGAGAACTTGAGGGAATGGGATGGTCAAGATGGAGGAAGGACAGATATGAGAGCAAGGAAAGAGATATCTTGATTGAAGGAGACATTATGGAGTTAGCAAGAAAACTGGCTCTAGAAATGTGCCCAAGAACCCCCAGGGATGAACACAGCTGAGACCCTAAGCAATAGAGGAGAAGGTGTCTGAACTGACTTTACCCTGTAGTCAGACTGATTATTATCTTAAATATCACCATAGAACCTTAGTCCAACAACAGATGTGGAACAGAGGCAATGACCCACATTGAAGCGCTGGACTGAACTCCCAAGATCCAGCTGAAGAGTGGAGGGAGTGAGCGTATGAGCAAGGAATTCAAGACCATGAGGGGGTCATCTACTGAGACAGTTTGCTTGAGCTAATGGTAGCTCACCAACTCCAACTAAACTGGGATTGAATGAGCAAGGGAACAACCAAGCCCCCCTGAAGGGGGTTGACAGCTTGGGCAGACTGAGGGGCCACTGATAGTGACACTGGGATCCTATTCTCTTCAGATGTAAACCTTGCTCAACCTAGACATAGTAGGGAGGGCCCTGGACTTTCCACAAGATGGCATGCATGACGCTCCCTTAGGGTTGGAGAGGTGGGGGGAGGGTCATGGAGTGAAATGGAGGGGACTTGGGGGGTGGTAGTAGGAATTTGGATTGGTATTTTCTAAGTAATAAAAAAGGACAAAATATACATTTGTGTCCACTTGATTTGACTAAGAAAAATAAAGAATTTTGGCTTTATCATTAGCTATATATATGAAATAGATCATTCAGCTTATTATTCTACCAAAGGATGTAAGTGTTTAGAATTTTATATTTCCACAAACATCTTACAATCAGCTTATAATGTTCCATAGAAAACTAGGAGAAATTTATGTTATCATTGTACCAAAACTTGTTATAGTTTTGAGAAACAGAAAGTTAATAAAAACCTTACTATTCTTTAAGGAATTACAAATCTTCGTCTAATCTTAGTAATTTTTGTTTCTTTCTTGAAATTACTTGCTTAAAGTTTAGGGAAATGGCTCAGTAGTTAGGAGCTCTCTTCAGCAGAACTGGAGTTCAATTCCCAGCGCCTGGGTCTGGTTTCTCCAAACCATCTTAACTCCAATTCCAGAGGATCTGCCTCCCTCTGCTATCATTGGCAAATGCATAGCACGCACAGTCATACATGCATATGTGCACACACACATACAAACAAATAAAAAAGCAGACATATTTACTTTGTGAAATAATTTATACTTGAATCATTGACATGAAGATTATTACCCATTCAATGATCCCATAGATACTAACATTATTGAATTCTGTTTCAAAACATTTATTTCACAGAAACTTTTAATTATATTGGAACTTTTCATTAAATATAAGTATATTAATTATGTGAAAATTCTAGTTCTTAAAATTTTTATTTATATTTTTGGTTAACATACCAATTAGTAGACATAATTGTTAAATTTTCAAACAATTATTGAGCTTTGCAAATATTCTCTGTTTCAGATAGTGATATTTTGTTTGTGTTTTAACAAATAAAGCTTGCCTGAAGATCAGAGAGCAGAACTCAGTCACTAGAGGCCAGGGAGCTGTGGCACACACCTTCAATCCTGGTACTTGGGTGACAGAGGCAGAGGGATCTCTGTGAGTTCAAGTTTATGCTGGGCTACATGAGATTGAATCTAACAGAGAGAAACAGAGCTCACGCAAAGGTAGACCTCCCTAAGGAGTCAGGGCCTTTCATGCCAGCATGAACCAGGGAGCCCTCCTCTAAAGAAGTCATGCTAACTATTCTGAGCCAGGAAAACCTCTCTTAAAGGGAGGGAGACCAACCTTGAAATACATAGCTCTAAATGAGATGTCTCCATCAAATCCCTCCCTTCAAAGCTCAAGGAACTCTACCGAAGACGAGGCAGAAGCAGTGTGGGATCCAGAGAGGGTTGAGGACACCAAGAGAACAAGTTCCCCTGAATCAATAGAACAAAGCTCATATGAAACCATAGTGACTGAAGTAATAAGAACAAGACCTACATAGGTTTGCACTGGATCCTGTGTGAATATAGTATAGCTTTCAGTATAGCACACTTAACAGACTCCTAACATGTGAAGGAAGGGGTCTCTGATTCTCATACCTTCTTATAGATCTGTTTTCCTTCTGTTGGCTTGCTATGTTGATGCTTTTTGTTTTATATTATCACATTTTATTTTGTTAAAAAATAGTACTCACTGCTTCTACAAAAAACAAATTAAAAATATGTATCTTAGTACCTCCCAGTAGTGTCTCAAGTTGGAAACCAAGTTTTTAATTTAATTTTAGGGGATCTTTTAAGTCCCAACCATAATATCAACTTTCCTTTACATTATACCCATATTGTATTACAAAATTCCTCCCTAGAGCATAAAATCACTAAAAAAAACATAAAAAACTTTTTAAGTTGTATTTTATGTGTATGAACATTTGCATGTATGTGTATGTGTATTTCAGTGCAATTTTATGAAATACCCAATACTCTTTGACCAACTTGTACAACATGACACATGAACACACACAGATGAACATGCACACACACACAAACATACACACACACCATTTTAGAATCATATATCTCTAGCCAGTCTACCTAAAAGAAGAATTAAAATATTACCTTTTTTTTTTAAAAAAAAAAAAAGTTGGGCCAGGTGGTGATAGGACATGCCTTTAATCCCAGACTCAAGGAGGCAGGTGGATTTCTGTGAATTCGAGGACATCCTGGTCTACAAGCGCTAGTTCCAGGGCAGCTAGGGCTGTTACACAGAGAAACCCTGTGTTGAAAAACAAACAAAAAAAGAGCTGAGTCATTCGTTCACTGCAGTCTCAGGTAAAACAGAAGGATGATGGAGCAGAAGGATGATAGGGAAATACTGTAAACATTTCATTGTCTACATATTTCTTAACACAGAAAAAAATGAATAATTCCTCTAAAGGTTCAATTGCCAAAATCCAAACAGGAAGAAAAAAGTAGCAGGCATAAGGCCTCACCTATTAAATATCTTTAGAGACATATTTAATCTATGATAATAACTTCACACAAAAAGAAACCAGTGGTCCAATTTCACTGCTGAATCTCACAAAGATTTACATAAAAGTATTCTCAATAATCTTTTCCAGAAAAAAAGGCAGAAAAACCATACAGAACACATTCCTTAGGATGAGTGTTGCTCTAAAACCAAAACTAAATAAAGAATTATAGGAGAAGAAAGATATAAACATTTCCACAGATTATTTACATGCTTAAGGCTAAAGTTTCAATCATCGAACATTAAAATTAAAATTATTAGGAATTCTTATCTAAATATAGGAAGAAACATTATACACTTTGACCAAAGATTTATTCCAGCTTTATTTTTTAATTAAAATATAATCCATAAGACAGAATGTCAACATTTTTGTGTGGAATTGATCGATAAAATCATGATACCAAAACCTAAATTTAAAGCTATCACATATGACTAGATTTGGAAAATGTGGTTAATAAATTTCATCTTCATTCATGTTAAAAATGCTCTGTGATCAGGGTGGGAGTATTGCTCAGTTGTAGAGCCCTTCCTTATCCAGCAGGACAAATATCCCAGGTTCAGTCTATGACATCACAAAGAAAATTAAAAATTTTTAGAATTAGTAACTTCTTCAACTTGATACAAGTTGTAAAATTCTTTTTAAAAAATTCAGCGTTAACAGTGAAAAACTAAATACTTGTCCTCTGAACTAGCACCAAATGAAAATGTATACATATAACTCCCATTTATTAAACCAGAAATCCTGGAAGTGCAAAACAACACTTAAAAAAAAATTGACCAGTTGAGGTACCCTCTCCTCAGCTGCTCAATGAAGAAGCTGGGGACATCTC
>LOEQ01006786.1:69737-83773 GCA_001685075.1 Bramus lutescens | reverse complement strand
GTGCGGGAGCTGGGCCGGACGAAAAGTAGGCCTGCGTTCCCCTTTCACTACAGGAATGGGCTCTAGAAAGCCAGCTCAGGCACCAATGATACACCCTGGTCCCACTGCCAGGGCCTCTCAAACAAACCAAGCAACACAACTGTCACCCACATGCAGAGGGCCTAGTTCGGTTCCATGCCAGCTCCACAGCTATCAGTCTAGAGATAATGAGTTACCACAAGCTTGGGTCATCTGTCTCTGTAGATTTCCATGTCATGATCTTGATGCCCACTGCGCATATAATCCCTCTGCCCTCTATTTGACTGGACTCCCAGAGCTCGGGCTGGTGCTTGGTTATGGATCTCTGCATCTGCTTCGATCAGTTACAAGATAAAAGCTCTATGATGACAGTTAGGTGGTATAGAAGGTCCTTCTGTTTATGTGTTGCTTTCATTGGTTAATCAATAAAGAAACTGCTTGGCCTGATAGGGCAGAACTTAGGGAAACGGAGAAGACAGAACTAAATTCTGGGAGAAGAAAGGAGAGTCAGAGAGCCGCCATGAAGACACCAGGCCAGACATACTAAATCTTTCCGGGTAAGCCACAACCTAGTGGTGAACACAGATTAATAGAAATGGGTTAAATCAAGATGTGAGAGTTAGCCAATAGGAGGCTAGATCTAATGGCCAAGCAGTGTTTTAATTAATACAGATTCTGTGTGATTATTTTGGGTGTAAGCTAGCCAGGCAACTGGAACAAGGGGTCCCGCTCCTTGTAGCAGTTAGGATTTTCACCAATCTGATTACAGGGGAAGGCCAGTCTAGTGCCTCCCCCTTCTACTACTACTACTAGGAGTCTTAGCTGAGGTCCTCCTTGTAGATTCCTGGGAATTTCCATATCACCAGGATTCTCCCAAACTCCATAACGGCTCCCTCTATCAAGATATCTATTTTTTATTGTTCTCCCACTTCATCCCTCACTCATTTGACAATCCTCTTCCCTCATATTCTCATCTCCCATCCCCTGTCCTCTACTACCCCTATGCTTAGAGTTTGCCCAGGAAAGTTCAACTATTTCCCTGTCCTAGGACCCTCTTAGAGTCTTCCTTATTATGCAGTTTCTCTAGAATTTTGGATTATGGTCTGGTTACTCTTTGCTTTACAACTAGCATCCCCTTAAGAGTGAGTACATGCCACATTTGTCTTTCTGAATCTGAGTTACCTCACTCAGGATGGTGTTTTCTAGTTTCATTCATTTGCCTGAAAGTTTTATGATGTCATTGTTTTTTACAGGTGAGTAATACTCCATTAGCAATTGTACCACATTTACTTTAACCATTCTTCAGTTGAGGGGCATCTAAGCTATTTCCAAATTCTAGTTATTATGAAATAGAAAATATGAATTATGAACATAGCTGAACAAGTGTCCTTGAAGTATAATTGAGCATCCTTTGGGTATATACAAGAATGGTATCACTGAGTCTTGAGGTAGACTCCCAATTTTCTGATAAATCATCAAACAGATTTCCAAAATAACTGTATAAGTTTGCACTTTCACCAGCAGTGGTGGTGTGATCCTTTTATTCCGCATCTGCTCCAAAATATGCTGTCCTCAGTTGTTTTGATATTAGCCATTCTGACAAGTGTAAAATTTTGGAGCCATTTTGATTTCCATTTTCCTTATGCCTAAGGATGTTGAACAATTCCTTAAATGGCATTCTACCAGGGAACTCCTACAGCTGATAAACACCTTCATTGATGTGGTGGGATAAAAAAAAATCATTAGTCCTTCTACACACAAATGATAAAGAGGCCAAGAAAGAAATAAGAGAAATATCAGTCTTTACAATAACCACAAATAATATAAAATATTTTGGGGTAACTCTAACCAAACAAGAGGAAGACCCATATGACAAGAACTTTAAGTCACTGAAGAAAAAAATTGAAGAAGATATCAGAAAATGGAAAAAAAATTTGCCATACTCTTGGATAGGTAGGATCAACATAATAAAAATGGCAATTTTACAAGAAGAAATCAACATATTCAATGTCCCTTCAATATACCAAGATAATTCTTTGCAGACCTCAAAAGAATAATACTCAACTTCATATGGAAAAAAAAGTGCAGGGTAACTAAAAGAATCCTGAACAAAAAAAGAACTTCTGGAGGCATCACCAGCCCTGACTTCAAGCTGCATTATAAAGCTATAATAATAAAAACAGCTTGGTATTGGCATAAAAATAGACAGGTGGGCCAGTGGAATCAAATTAATGACATGTAGAAAAATGCAGATAGATCCATATCTATCACCATGCACAAAACTCAAGTGGATTGAAGACCTCAAATTAAATCTAGGTACACTGAACCTGATAGAAGAGAAAGTATGAAGTAGCCATGAATGTACTGGCATAGAAGACCGTTTCCTAAATACAATACCAGTAGCACAGTCACCGAGAGCAACAACAATCAATAAATGGGACCTCCTGAAACTAAAAAGTTTCTGTAAGGTAAAGGACATGATAAATAAGACAAAACAACAGCCTACAAAATGGGAAAAGATCTTTACCAACCATATACTTCTGAGAAGACTTGGTAAGATGACTCTTTCTAACATATCAACTGTCAGATAAGGAAATCAACTCTGACGTCTGTGCTAAGCACTGATTGCCTTAATAACCTTGGCTTCACATGATTAAATCTGATGTGTTTATAAGACACCCAAGGGGTGCTGTCCAGTGAAGTTAAATAAGAAGTGCCTGTGCTTTATGGTAAAAGATGTGTTATAGAATATTGGAGTGCTTTCATGCCCCATTTGCGGATTTAACTGAATAGAAAAAATATTCACAGGTGTAAACAAAATTCCTGTTGAGCACCAGTATTACTGAGCAGGCACTTACAGTACAATGGTAGCCAGTAAATAGTGTAAACTAAGTCATCTGTTTGATTGACAGATGCACAAAAGCTTAATTGTCAATTGAATAATTTTGTAACATTTCAGTGGACAAACATTGATATTTAATTTTGTTTATATTATTATCATACTTAGAAAATAAATAGAATATACACGTCAATATATTAAGTAGAATAAACATTGATATATTTAACACATACAAAGCACTTACATCACAGACTATTTGTACATAAAATACACAAAAGCTTTTAGAATAGTTAGTATATGGAATACACTATGTGTGTGTATTTCCCAAATTATTTATGATAAAATGTAAATATTTTTGATAATAGGGTAAATAATTTCTATTACTAATGAGAACTCATGGGATTTTGTTTCTAAAGTCATAAGCACAGCTCCCCAGAACAAGGGAACATCTAACCAAGAATTAATTGCTCAGGTCTCAAAAAGAGTTTTCAATGCAATTCAGTATCATAAACATGCAATCGTAAATAGGGTGAATACCTCTCTTTCAAAAAATTTTAATAGACTATCAATATTCTTACCAAATGCTATTGTCAATATACAGAGATTTAGAGTGAAACACTTGGCCATAGAGGGATAAGAATCTGATCAGTACAGTCTTAAGAAATCCTAGAGAAAATTCTAAAATACATATATAGTGTTATGTTATAATCACTATCATTAAGTCCTCTGTAGACTAAAACAGTCTCAAAACTCTTTTCAAAATGTGTGTTGCACTTTCCAATACTGTAAAAATATCCAGACAATTGTTAAATTACACCTTATTGGCCATTTTATAGAATGATTTCATTTCCTACCTTCTCATTAAATAAAGTAGCATAAATTTTTATTGAGGTTTTACTTTAGAGATTATATCAATAAAAATAAGTATGGCTTTCACTGGAATTTTTATTTCTGAGAGCCTTTAAAAGAGAGACATCAAAAGCAATAAAGCAAATGCCAGCTACAATACTTGGCCTAGGTTCACCACATTATAAATGTTACAGCCTAACAGTTTTATCTTCAGTAATATATAGTAATGATTTCTTTTAGTGTTACATCCTGCAAAGGTAGGAAGAAGCAAAATGTCACTAAATTGTATTTTTGTAGCCCTAACCATCATTGCAAACACATTCTTTACATCTATAACAAAGCTTTATGGCGCCACCTTAGCTGCAAGGATGTATATGCATATATTTTTATAGTGCTTTCACTTTAGAGAATTAGAAATTGCTTGTCTCTTTAATGCTTATTGAAATAAGATTTCTTTCTGTTGGGAAATTTGTTATTAAGAATGATTCATCTCATAGGAAGGCATGGCACCTGACTGGCTGGAGCCACATCTCAAAAAAGGCAATATTGGACCTGGGAATACATGCGGAATTCTGGGACCAATTTCAATGTCACATTATGAGAAAAGGGAGAAAAAGGAAGTAATTTATCAGACCACCAAATGCTTTCTCAGCCACATAATAAATACTTAGATATGGGAACAGCCAGTGATGGTTCTTTCACTCTGTAGCTCTGGTTTTTTGTTTTATTATGGATAAAAAAATCTGCCCTTTCTGTGCATTTAGTAAGAACTACCAGGGATGATGCTAAGGGTGTCATAGTCCTTCATGGCTGTGGGGAACTTTGCTTCTGAGTTTACAGTTTTCTTATGGTCACTGAAAAGAAGAGAACTTTTTGCTACTAGTCCCAAATAAATCCTATCAGTCTTCCTTCCTTCCTTCCTTCCTTCCTTCCTTCCTTCCTTCCTTCCTTCCTTCCTTCCTTGAAGTCTCTGTTGATAATATTAAGCTCTGAGGTAGAAAAATAACAAGCAGAAGATTTCTCTGGACTCCTCGCCATATTGTATCTCCTTTATTAGGTCAGCTTTCAGGTTTCATTCTGCCTTGACCTAGGAAAGTAAGCCATATTTACCAATGGTCCAACCTCCCAAGCGTGTGTGATGCAATACTGGTTTCTCATACTCTCAATAGGGTGCATGATCTGAAATTTCTACATAATCAATAAAAAAATTTATGTTGTGGTGAAAAAGAAGTCCATGATTACCACAAAGATACCAGGGTACTTGTGGTTCTGTCATCTTCCACATATAGAATTACTAAATGGAGATAGTGAATCTTTCTTCCTCACTGTTGTTTTTTTTTGTACCAATTGTACCTGGACTTGGCATCAGTCCTAAGTACTCTTGTAATAAATAAAAAAAAACTTATATATCCACTTGTTTTTTTGACTAACATGACATTGTTTATTCTTTGAGAATTGCACATACACACATATACACAGATATAAAGTAATATATATTATATGCACACATATACATATATACATATACACATATACACACACACACATATATATATATATAGTTTTGATCACTCACACACTTCTCCAGACTTCTGCCTGACCCCCTTCCTACATTCATATCACCCTTATCTTTTCTTTATAACCTACACTGTTTGTATGTAAATAGGCATAAGGTCATACAGTGGAGCATGGGACACCAAAGTGAGAGTTCCACATACCTAGAGAAAATTGATTATCTCTCCTCATCAGCCATTAACTGTCAATATTTCTTAGCCAGGATTGGGGACTTTGCTGTGAGATAATGCTCTTTTATACTCTAAAGATTTGTCATTATTATTGGTTTAATAAAACATTGATTGGCCAGTAGCCATGCAGAAAGCGTAGGTAGGGAAACCAGACTAAGAAAATTCTGGAAAGAGAAAAGGCAGAGAGTCGGTCACCAGCCAAACACAGAGGAAGCAAGATGAGAATGCCTTACTGAGAAAACATACCAAGCAACATGGCTAAACATAAACAAGAATTGTGGGTTAACTTAAATTGTAATAACTATTTGGTAATAAGACTGAACAATAGGTCAAACAGTTTATAATCAATATTAGTCTCTGTTTGTTTGTTTAGGACCAAATTGTCCATGCAGGACAAAAACTTTTGTCTACAAATGGTGCCCAACATTTAGCAACTATAGCCACATAAAATCTGATAGCACTTTGGAAGACTAAGCCTGTCTCAAGAAAAAGTTTAAAAAAATAAAAATACAAGATATGTAATAAAAAGAAAAAAATCAACATAAATATGGAAAATACACAAAGAATCTTGAGCTCATATATTATTGTGTTGTCTTGGAATTCTTTGACAGCTGATAAGAAGCAGCAACTGCTAAAAACATTTGATTATAAACTCTGCTTGATTATTTCAATCAATATATTTTGAAAATGTCTTGACTTCAAAATTTAAGTAAAAAGATGTACTATTTTTGAGAAGAGGTTTTGCTTTTGCTTCCAAATGAAATAAGAGGCTGTGGATTCATTCTTGGTTAAGAAAAATAAGATATGATTGAGGAAGACTCTCTGAAAAATCTACTGGAATGAACGGCCCAGATGATCCACCAAATCAGAGTACTTCTGTTGCAGATTATTCTGAGTCCTGTATCCAGAACAGCTTTAAAGTTGCTGGCTGAGATGATCAAGTCTCACAGAATACTCCAGTAAAACTTGACCATAATCCTAAATTTTCCTTGGCTCCCCATAAGGTTATCAGTACCCCTAACATTCAGGAAGTATCCTAAAAAACTACACTGACATTCTCAAAAAATGAATTATGGAAGTTTATCTCTGTTTAGTGTGTTGGTTAAAAGCTGTTATGGATAATGGTCAGGGAAAAAATACCTAAACAATGGAGATTAGATTCAGGGTTTTATTCTTGAGGAGAATAAAGGGGAAATTCTATGGGATAATGCTCTTTTACACTGTAAAGATTTGTCACTCATATTGATTTAATGAAAGGCTGATTGGCCAGTCAGGAAGGATAGGTGGGGCAACAAGGCTAAGAGAATTCTGGGAAGAGGAAAGGCAGAGAGTCAGTCACCAGCCAGACACAGAGGAAGCAAGATGAGAATGCCTTATTGAGAAAAGGTACCAAGCCACGTAGCTATACATATACAAGAATTGTGGGTTTGCTGAAGTTATTAGAACGAGTTAGTAATAAGCCTGAATAATAGACCTAACAGTTTATAATTAATATATGCCTCAGTGTATTTATTTATGGTTGAATGGTTGTGGCACTAGGCGGTACAGAAATTTCCATCTGTAGTATTTCTGTGCTCCCTGTTCTTTGTTGGGATGGTGATGCTCCTGATTCAAGTTTTCTGTGAGTTTCTGAATGCAACTGCTTTGGCATATTAAGAAAACACCTTTTTTTCAGACATCCACCATCATATTTAAGTACTAATTTTTTGATGGTCCAAATATTTAAGGAATAGCAGACTCTGGCTCATGGTCATATTATTTTACTTTTTATTCTTTTTAAATTATATACATAAGTGTATCTCTGTGTGGGGTTTGCTGTGTGTATGTGAGTGTGTATCTATGGAGGTCAGAAAGCAGAGAGCTATATTTCAGCATCTTTGTCACAATTTTAAGTGTTATTTCTAGGGCTGTTGCTTTATTTGGTGGGGGGGGGCATAGGGTGGGGATTAGCACAGAAACTTACTATGTCCTCTAAACTGTGCATCTGCAGTCATCAATACCACTGCAAAAGTAGCTTACTTGCCCTTTACAACCAGAAGGAGCATAATTAATGGACTTTCACGTTGTTTCTGGCTACAGCATGGAATACATAGCTCCAGCATCAATATGTGCCGAGGACCTCTGCTTGTCTCTGGGGACAGCACATATCATAGACATCAACACAGTTCTCTGCTGACCCAAAGTACTTGGATACCATCATAACCCTCAGTGGCAACACAGGCCAAGGACATCAACATGGCCTCCAGGATAACACAGGCCATGAGTACAAATATAAACTCCAGAGGCAGCCCCCAGCCCATGTATGTCAACATGGCCTCAATGATCAGCACAGACCACTGACATAACTTAACTCCAGATTTCTGCACAGGCCACCCAAACACAGCATGGCCTGGTGTGGTAGCACAGCCCGTGGACATTGACAGCATCAACATAGCTTTCAGGTGGCAGCATCCCCATGACCTTAGGTGGTAACAGAGATCAGGGCTACAGACCCAAATGTTGGCCCCAGCCGTAGCATGCACCACGGACACCAATATGGACTCAGGTGGCCATGCATCATCCTACATGATCAAGTGATCACCCACAACAACATAGCACTTTGAGATCTTGGTGCCTGCAGCTCTTTCTACATAGAATCTTCTTGCCTAGATATATTTATTTCTTGGTTAGCCATAGGGTAAGTTTATTGTCTCCCTTTTCACACACTGCTGAACAGTTTCCAAACTCAAATCAGTATTTCTCCTCTCCAGGACCATATTATTATTATTTTGTTCCTATATATTCTCCCCAAAGTATATATTTAGTGCTCATTTCTATACCCTTTGTTATTTTTCCTTGCTTATGTTTCTATTACTTTCTTTTCACCAAATTTTGATAATTGTTCACTAATCATATTTCCTTTTATAATAATACCCTCACTTGTAAGATTTTTTTCTGACCCTAAGATCATGAAAATTTTCTTCTGATTTATGTTGAAGATCCACTACTTTATCATTCACATTTACATGACAATTGCTTGGTTTTTTTTTTCCTATATGGTGAGAGGTATAAGACAAAATTCTTTCTCCATGTGAATATAAGTGCTGTTTTTTTGTTGTTGTTGTTGTTTTGTTTTTATGGAGCAAACTTATATTTCTCTTTAGCAGAGTCTGTGTATGTATGGGTCTCTCTTGCCTTTATTTGTTAATTTACCTTATGTCTACCATTCTGTTGCTTCATAAGTCTAATATTATTACATAATAGAACTACTGTGCATTGACCATCTTCTTTATGACAATGTTATGTTGCCTGTTTATTGTGCTTATGTGTTTTTCAGAATATACAAAAGAACTTCTTTTGCACAGAGATACACAGTCAAGCACTGGGTCAAGCTCTGAGAATCTTGGTTTAAGAGAAGGAAGAAGGATTATATGAGGCAGGGGGTCAAGGTGACCACAGGGGAACCCACAGAAACAACTAGCCTGGGTTCATAGGAGCTCTCAGACTCTGGACTGACAGCTAGGGAGCCTACATGGAACTGTTCTAGGCCCTCTATATATGTGTGACAGTTGTGTAGCTTTGTCTATTTGTGAAACTCTTTGAAGCAGTATCAGAGTCTCTCCCTAACACTTGAGCTGTTTTTTGGGAATCTATTCCTCATATTGGGTTGCCTTACCTAGCCTTAATACAAAAGAAGGAGCTTAGTCCCACCTCAATTTGATATGCCATGCTTTATTGACACCAATGGGAGGCTTGCCCCTTTCTGAACAGAAACAGAGAAGTAGTTGCGCTGGGACAATGGTTTTACCCTGTAAACATTTGTTTCTTGTATTTGTTTAATAAAATGCTGATTGGCTGGTAGCTAGGCAGGAATTATAGGTGGGGCGACCAGGCAGGAAGTAGAGGTGGGGCAATGAGAATGCTGGGAAGAGGGAAGAGCAGTCTGCAGTCTTGACCCAGCCACAGAAGAAGCAACATGTGACTGCCTTGCCAAATATGGTACCGAGCCATGTGACTAACATAGACAAGAATAATGGGATAATGTAAGTTTTAAGAGTTAATAAGAAGTCTGAGCTACTAGGCCAATCAGTTTATAACTAATGTAGACCTCTATGTGATTTCTGTGGGACTTAGCAACTGTGGGAACAGGGCAGGACAGAAATGTCAGCCAACAAGTAGTGGATTGGGGAGGGTGCAGAGGAGAGATGGGGAAGGGAATGAGAGGAGAGGAGGGTGTTATTATGTAAAACTGCAGTTAGTATGTAAATTAAATTTAAAAATTTAGTTAACAAAAATTGTATTTGTTTTACACACACACATCAATGAGCAAAATGAGTCATTCAATTCATGATATAGCCTTCAATTTATTTAGGATTTTAAAATTTCTCTCAAATAATGCTAGCAGACTTATATAATTTTGTTTCTTGTTTATAGATTTTTTGATACTTGTATAGATATCTGATGATATAGTATAATTATAAATGATATAATTTTAATCTATCTTCTCATTTAAGGAAAATCTAGAAAAAAAGATTTCCTCTTTATTTTGAATTTCTTCATTTTGTTTTAATAATATAGAAATAGCAGGATTTCTGATTAGTAACATTAAGGCTGCACTCACTTTCTTATTTTATAGTTTTATCTACAATTTCCCCAACTTCCTCTACATACTACCAGATTACAACACAGAAATCATGAGGGCATGCATTTTGGTGTCTCTTTTCTGCTTCGAATAATTTTTCTCTTCCTCTAAATAGGCAGAATCCATGGTTTAGCAGAAGAGGAGTGGCAACCTGACTAATGAATGTATTCGATTTTATTACTTTTTTATTAATTATATAGACTGCCATTAGTATACTATGCCTCCTGTGTTAAAGCAAGACCAGCTTGGTGGATTAAAAACATAAGTGTATCTCTTCACATTTCTGGAAGCTTGAGGTCCACGACCAATTATAAATGTGGTTTCTAATGAGGCATCTCTCCTTGATCTGTAGTCTGTCTTTTTGCTTTTTTTTCAACCCAGCCCTTTCACTATGGGTCCCATCCTTGATGCATTGTAGGAGGCCTTTTGCTTGTTCCCAGATGCTCAGCCCCTATCTAACCACACAAAAACTATATTATTCGCAGTACTGATTGGCCAATAGCTTAAGCATATTTCTTCCTAACTCTTATATCCTAAACTAGCCTATCTCCATTAATCAATATATCCCTATGTGTCTGAGGCTTACTGGGTAAAATTTTATCCCAAGTGTCTGTCTCTGGTTGGGCTACATGGCATCTCTCAACTCTGTCTTCCTTCTTCCAGCATTCAGTTTAGTTTTCCTCACCTAACAATACTCTTTTGCTCTATCACAGGCCAAGACAGTTTTCTTTATTAACCAATGGTATTCACAGCATACAGAGGGTAATTTCACATCACTGATATCTCTTTTTCTTCCTGTAAAGACATAAGTCATACTGGATAAGTGCCATTTTAATGACCTTATTTTACTTAAGTACCTTTTCAGAGGTTTAGCTACAAACATAGTTGCATTGGGAGTTAGAAGTTGGGCATATTCTTGGAGGTGGGTGGAAACATTTCAGTCCCTGACAGCATTTATATATTGTTAAGATGTACATGGAAATATGCTGTACAGCTATGGGGAAGCTTAAAGTTGGTCTTCTTTATACTGGCCTAGGTCTTCTGTGTCACAGAATGTTGCCTTTCACCTCTGCTTGCCTGGCTTGTAAAAATGTCTTAGATGTTTGGTTTTATGGTATTATTAACAATTATTATTGGATTGGTATTTCCATCTAATTTATTTTCATTCTTTTAATTGAATTTTCTGTGTTTTCATCGTTTATATTTCAAAGCAACTTGTAGTTTTCTTTTTAGTTAGCTTGGCAATGTTGGTTTTCATTTAATCGATATCCTATGTTCTTGTGATAATCCAAATATTAGGGTACTGTTTATATATAACATAATATGGATACATATAACTTGAAGGATGCCATTTATCTATGGGCCTTTCAATTGTCTGATATCTTTGATATATTCTGCATGTTTTTAATGTATCCAACTCATGAACTAGCTTAAAATATGATTCTTCTTGCTGATCATTTCTTGAAATATGATATAAAACTAATTCATTTTACTTTTCCATAGTTTTATACTGGAAAAGTTCCTCTATTTTAGTTTCCACTCTTCTATATACTGCAAGAAGTAAAGATAGGTTAAATGCCAAGATGAAATTTCTATTTCATTTGGCACAAGAGACAGGTGGATCAATGTAAACTTTAGGCAAGTCTGGGCTATATTTAGTGCAAGTCAATCTAGATTATAGTATTAGATCCTAAGTCAAAAATCTTTAAATATAAGCAATAAAGATATCATAACCTTTTAATTGCTATTGTTTTAAAGTTCTTTGAGACCATAAATTTATCTCTCCATTAGTTTGTCCATACTTTCTTTGTTCATGGTGAGAACTTTCATTTGATACAGGTGACTTCTAGTAACTAGAAATGTAAGTCTCTGACTTATGTTTCAGAAGATCACATTGTTGTTTTGAGACCAAAACAGTGGCATGGAGGGGAGTGAAGCAGAGCCCTGTGGAAGGGGGCTATCTCAACACTCCTGCTGAAAGAAGATAGGGCTTGACTAAATCTAAAGGAAGGATGTTAGGTCCACGGTGGGGCCTCCATATTGAATGGGTTACAAGAAAGATGCACAGGGTTCAGAATAAGGAATATTTATGATGGCAGAAATTGTAGCAAGAGGGCTTGTATGAAAATCAGCAGCAAAAAAGGGGCATGTAAGGAGATAAGAAGAAACCAGAGTTATAGTCCATTCTCCATGGATTTGACACAGGGACAAACTAATAGAACATTCTCAAGAAACCAGAAACCATATGTAACATGACACTCTGTGTCTATAGATTATTCCTAAGATGTCATTGATGACATGACATTCTTTATCAACAGAATATTCTACAGGATCAAAGTTCATCTCCTCTGTACCCCACCCTCATCCTGCCAAGAGTAAGCCAAGGTCCAATCCTGAAGACAAATCTTTCTGTAGAGTGCTCAGGGTTTGAAAACCCTAATTTACCATGGTAGCCCTCTTCTGCCTAGGAGAAATGCCAGTTTCATGCTGGTTTGGTCTTAAGTGTAGGAAGAATGTACTGAAATGGTACCATTACATGTGAGTTGCCTTGGAATGAATATTGCATTCTCACTTTGGGGGTAGATGAATTTAAAGAGTCTATTATAACATCTACGAAGGAGTAGTGGTCATATAGACATGCAATATAAAAACTTTTAGATAAACTATATAATTTTGACAACTATGATCATGTAGCCATGATTGTTTGTTAACTGAAATAGTGAACAGTGAATATAGATAACGAAAGAAAGAAGACCAAACATTGTTACAAAACTATGGCAATCTAGAAGTCAAGGTTATGAGGTTAAAAAAGTAAAGGAGAAAAAGGAAAAATGTCCAATAGAACCAGCTTTTCTTTTGGCTGATTTTTTTTCTTCCAGTAACTAGGACTCACTGAGGAAGAAAACCAGGTACTTTTCATCCCCCCCTCTGTGTGTGTCTGTGTGTATGTGTGTGTGTGTCTACATGGTTCTCTGGAGTAATATCAGCATCAAAACAGTTACATTTAAGAATGCTTATAATGAACGAGGCAATGGTCTAACAATCAGCATGGAGGAGCAGAGAATGGGATCCAGAGAGACAGAGTAAAGCACTAGTGGTGCCTTTTACATAAATGAGAAAACTCTCAAGCCTCATAATAACCTGACTGAGAAGCTTATTGTAGACATTATGAAGTAAGCTATTGTTTTTACCAGTTAAATTGTTGATGCCCATATTACCAAATACTATAATAATTAGAATAGAGAAAAATGAATATACTTTAATTTGATTTTAGGTAAATTATATCATACTGTTATAGACTTCTGAATTTAGTTCCTCCAGTGGTAGGTCTGCACAGTGGTGTGGTAGTCGGAATCTCTAGTGGTGAGCTTGAATGGTGGTGTGTTACAGAATTTCCCCTGGCCTGCCTGAGTGGTGGTGTGGCATATGGAATCTCCAGTAGTAACCCTGCACCGTGGTGTGGCAGATGGAATACCCAGTGATGAGCCGGCATGCTGGTGTGGTAATTGAATCTCCAGTGGCAACCCTGCACTGTGGTATGGTAATTGGAATACCCAGGGACGAGCCTACATGGTGATGTGATAACAAGAGTCTCAGTTGGCATCTAAAGCCTGGGGTCTTTATCTCATTCGTTTCCTGTGCTCCCTAAGAGTTGCTCTTCCACATTTGATTTTGTTCCTGGCATCCCAAAATTCATATGCTATCTGAGAACTTACCCTGCATGTCGTTTTTCTTCAGGATCTCATGCTTAACTTGGATATATATACAACTAATGTTATATTTTCCTTAAATGCCTTGAGTGTCTTCTCTAAAGTCAGGGGTCTTGACTGCTTAATTTCAAATTGTGAAATTAGAGAGCCTCACAGCCTACCCATTTCTCAGCATTATTTTATCCATGAGAATAATCATTGTAGTGATTAGATGAGCAGGCCTGCTTTTCGTCCCACCCAGCTCCTACATAGCT
>LOEQ01006786.1:46351-64108 GCA_001685075.1 Bramus lutescens | reverse complement strand
CTCTCTCTCTCTCTCTCTCTCTCTCTCTCACACACACACACACACACACAAAACATATGACATATGCTCTGCTTTTAAAACCAAAATATTTTTTATACTTTTCTTTCCCTAGATCCAATTTGTAGTCACTTGTGGATAATCTCATACTTACTGAAAAACATATCATTAAATATGATCCAAGAGGAGGGTAGGCAAAGTAGGTCACATAGGTAAGATTTGACCTGCCACTTACATTTACAAATACTTTTATTTGTATGTATCTGTGTGCAATAGCTTGCACACTGTTTATGCTGTTTATGGCCACTTGTGTGTTATATAGGCAGAGTAATTGCGACAGAGACTGTCTGGACCACAAAGCTAGCACAATTTACTACCTGTCTTTTACAGGAAAAAAAATCACACTTTTCTCTGTGTCATCAGGATTCAAAATTGGATGAAGAGAAATGTTTCTTTCAGCTCAGGCAGTGACAACTGATCAAACAACATGTTGGCTTTATGATTTCATAATATTCATAGGGCCTGGGGTATTGTCACACTGGGGTGTTCATTGCCCTGGAACAAAGGAAAGTCAGAGAGGCCAAGCTAATTCCAGGAGGCTATTTAGGTTGGAGGGTATTTTTAGATATTACGAGTTTAGATGGAATTGATCAGGGTCAAGGGTGTTAGATAATATCAGGAGAAGAAAGCCAGTGACACAGAGGCAGGAGATTAACTTAAAGCTGGGATAATTCCCTGAGGTAGAAAGGGAGAAACTGTGCTTGAGAAAGCAGGCAAAACTCTAAAATAAAGATAAGCTGATGCTAATAAGGTAGATTTGATAATACTTATA
Source organism: Bramus lutescens (assembly GCA_001685075.1). Classification (NCBI taxonomy): domain Eukaryota; kingdom Metazoa; phylum Chordata; class Mammalia; order Rodentia; family Cricetidae; genus Bramus; species Bramus lutescens. The sequence goes on along the minus strand of LOEQ01006786.1, from coordinate 63,279 downwards.
ACTAGTAATGATAACATTCACTTTATGAAATTATGTTTTTGAGGGGCCATGAATATAGGAAAAAATCTGTCATACTTACTCCTCAGACACAATAAGGTGATACTCTTATTTTAATCATAGAAATAATGTGAAAGATATTGCAAAAACTGATTTATTTGTTGACTACCTACCCAGCAACACAGCATATTCTCAAGAATGAGTCCTTGATGTGTCATTTGTCTCCTTTCAGCAAGTGTGTAAAGAAACACTTAGAAGAAGCATCTCTGTAGTATCTGAGTTACTCAGTGGGAGACGAGGTCAATACTGGAGTCTAAGTTGTCTCGACAAAAGTGGGTTTTAGTCCATATTTCCTCAGATTGCACCATGAAACTAAACACAAAAGTAGAATCTAAACTTTTTCTGTTATCTTAACAGGGGGAAAAAAAGAACTATTGGAAAAAAAGGGGCAATAGAATCTTCTGACTTTTTTGTCTAGAAGAAGTATCTTTTCTCTGAACCATGCTGTTATCTCCCAAAGGCTTTAAAAGATCCTAGGTATGTGTGGATACTGACCAATGCCAATTAAAGTGACAGGCAAAAACAAGGACTGCAGAGGGATGCTCAGGGCTATCACAGTCCTTTTCAGTCCTGATTAATGGTAGCTACTGATAAGAATGTTAACTGATAGGGGACTAGTCTGCCTCACCGTTCTTATCCTATCAAGAGGAAAACAAGAGTTTAGTGTTTCCTTTAGTTATTTAAAGTGCATTGAAGATCTGTCTGGTACCTGATCCTACCCTTTTGTTTCAGGCACTAACTCAAGAAGTGTCTGCCCTCCCCGCTCAGGCTCAGGAGTAACAGGGCAAGAGTGAGTGAATCTGGGGAAAATAAACATGGCAACTGTATAGGATTCTTGAGAAGTTTAAATCAGTTAAATACCATGTGTTTGAAGCAATAGCTGATCAAAGGTAGAGTTTATCACTAACTAGAGAGCTAGAACAATAGCTGTATTTGAAGGAAAAGTAGCCAAAGCGATAAGCTGGGAGGGCAAATGTGGTTGTCAGAGAATCTGAGTTTAAGGAAGATAAAAGGAGAGTTAGCAATAATGTTAGTATAGGTGAAGTGAAGTTGCTGGGTCTCTTTGTTACACCTTGAAGCACAATCCTTGAGATGCTCTCAGTCCACAAGGCATCATTGCTAGTATTTGTCGGTAGATGTTCCATTGTCCATCACTTCTGTATCAAGCAGTGTACGGTCACTGAGGAAAAAAGTGAATGAGAGGTGGGAATGCATCCCAGGCTCTCTTTCATGGATGTCCTTTCATCAAAGATAATTTAGATGCTATAAATGCAGAGTCTCTGTTCATGTGGTAATCTTTATGTGTAGCATTGCATAGTCACAAAAATAATATATCATCTCTACCAACGATTTTCAAGTCTCAATATCTAGTAGTTATGACTATGTGACTTTATGTGGCAAAGGGTGTTGAGATGTAATTAAGACCTTAAGATGGAGAAATTATTTTGGATCACCATATAGGCCCAATGTACATTCAAGAGTCTTTTGAGAGGAAAGTGGACAGGCACGGCTAGCTAAAGACAAATACAAAGGAATAACGACGAAGCTAGCCACGCTTTGGTTTGAAAGTTGAAGAGATAGTCTTTAGCCAAGACAAAAATTTTCTCTGTAGAAATCCCAGAAAAAATGAAGCCCTAATACCTTAATTTTCACAAAGTGAACCCTGCATTTCTCTAATAACTAAGGATGTTGAACATTTCTTTTGTGTTTCTCAGCCATTTGAGATTCTTCTGTTGAGAATTTTCTATTTAGATCTGTACCCCATTTATTAATTGGATTATTTGGTTTTTGATGTCTAGTTTCTTGAGCTTTTAATATGTATTGAAAATAAGTCCTCTGTCGGATATGGGATTGACGATCTTTTCCCATTCTGTAGGCTGCTGTTTGTATGGACTCACTTGGTGGATATTAGCTGTAAAGTGCAGGGTAATGATGGTACAATTTGTGACCCAGGGAGACTGGATAACAAGGAGGGCTCAAGAGGGAGCACTAGGATCTCCCTGAGAGGGGAAATAGAAGAGATCTCGTGGTTGGACTGGGAGCTAGTGGGTATGGCAACATGGGTGATTAGGTTGGGGGGTTGGATGTAGGGGGACAACACTGAAAGAGATGACTGGAAAGAGGTGTATTCTGGGGCCAGGTAGAAACCTGAGGCAATGGAAAGTTCCAGGATCTAAAAGGAAGAGCCCAACTAAGATTCTTAACAATAGCAGACTTGTAGTCAGAACTGGCCATCTCTGTGACCAGACTGATGCCTACCCTAGTTCAAGTAAGGAAAGGGAATGGGAGGAGGGAAGGGAGGGAAAACTGTGGTCGAGATGTAGATTAAATAAATAAATTTAATTAATAAGGGCAAAACAAAGATAATGAATGATTGCTATCTTACGTGACTAAGTGTGATGCAAAGTTCTCATTTATTCTGAAAGAGCAATTTATGATCTTTCCAAAGAAGGATTTCCTGTTCTCTGAGTAGGAGCTTTAAATTCATGTTCTCTCCACTCAGTGGAACTAGTGGAGCTCTAAAGTGGTATGGTGGCTAATGTCCACACTGACTTGAACAAATCCTGAAATCATTGTGTGGACAATAAAGCAAATTCCATGTTAATCTACAGCAATGTATATAAACACGTACTTTACCCTGTAAAAGGATGGAAGCAGGAGCCAGAAATGGAATAAAGAGAAATAGCTACTCATTCTTCTTTTGCAAAATAGTTTTATAGGTATAATGTAACCATCAAAATTCACTGATTTATGTATGTACTTTATTGTATGGAAATTATACTTCAATGAACTGATCTGAAAAGAAAAGAAAAAAAAACAGCAATTAGAAGATGATGTGTGTTACCTCACCTAATATAGTTCATGTATGATGATGGTCTTAATGCCGGCCTTCTTCACTGTTGACTTACATATACTTAGATTCTCTTTCAAACATCTGACACAGAAAGCAATTGTCCTCCAATTTAATGCAATTTATATTGGCAAGCAGAGATTCATTGAACGTGATATTTTAATCTGAACCAAAATCTGCTAAGATTCACACTTTCAAGTTCTTTGACAAAGAGGCAGCCATATGGCATGTACTTCCACTGTCCAAGAGTAATAAAAAAATAAACCAAGATATATGCACTCCTTCTATGATTCAGTCTGAAACACTGTCTCTAGTTTAGGCATTTAAACGACTGTATACTTTATCCTGCAAAGGGTCATCACTGCCTTCTTCATCTGGTTCTGCACGCTGACACTTACGGAGGGAAATGAAATGAGGAAAAAGTCAAGCGAGTACAGATGAGACTAGAAAAAAGATGTTTCACCTGTGTGATGATCAAGTTCTCATTCCCTGTAGATGGGGTATGGGTAGAATGCAAAATTCTTGTATTTCTGCTTGTTGACATCCTAAATCTCTTCCAGTACAGAGAGGGAGGCAGGGAAGGAGGGAGGGAGGCAGGGAGGCAGAACAGGAGGAAAAGAGAGACTTTAATTCATTCTCCTCAACCTGCCATGCAGTTCACATAACCTTGCTTCCCACTGAGTCCCTTTTAAATGGCACCATTAGGTCTTGTTAGCATTTGTTCCGAGTGTTCTTACCTTCTTTCACCCTTATAAAACATTGAGTTCCTTCAATGAAGCCAAAAGGAACCATGTTAGTCATTATGATATGGTAACAGTTTTAGCTGTTTAATAGAATTCTTGTTTATTTGCTTAGAGAAAGAACCACACTGTTCAGCCCAGACTGACCTTGAAATCAGTATGTAGCCTAAACTGATCACGATCTTATTCTCTACTTTTTCCCTCCAGAAGGCTAGAATTGTAGGGGTAAACCACCATTCCCGATTATTTGAATTCACATTTAAAGTAAAGGATGATGCATTTGTATGTGGCAGAAGTTTGTACAAAGTAAGACTGCTAAAAAGGATTTGAGCAACTGAGTTCCCTTATGCCACTGCACACACTGCGCTATTATTACTTTAGGAACTGATTGTCACATGCCTATTCTTCAACCAGAATTAGATACACAGTGAATTCATTTCAGACTACTTCCAGCAACTTTCATTTGCTGTGAATCATCCAGAAATAAGTTGGGTTTGTAGGATTTCTTTGTCATAAGTGCAGAGTGTCTGCCCATCCCATTCCCTTCCTCTTTTATAGACTCTCTCAACCTTTGCACAAATGGCGTTTTCACAGAGATGGATAATTCCTTGTTAAGCATAACTACCCTTTGTACTGTTAAATGTTTACCATACTCTTTGTCCTCTACCCACTAGACACCAGGAATGCCTCTCCCCACCACCACATTATGGCTACTGCGAAAGCATCGAGATTCATAGGAAAGTATCCTAGCAAAAAATCTACAACTGAGAAATACCACTATGTGAATAGCAAGATCAAAAAAAAAAAACAAACATAGGCTCTGGGTCTCAATTCTATTCCTGCACTACTGCCTGGTGCCAGGGAAAGGGACTATGATGGCCCCAGAGAGAAATGGTTTTGCCTGGAATAAGAACAGTGGAACAACCTGAACCCAAAGAACCTTCCCATGGACTCTTCAAACTGTTTAATGTGTATGCAAGGTCTCATGTCCCTCTTTCATCTCACCCAGACTGATTAGGAACCAGCAGCTGTGGTGAACACTGCGATCAGCTGAGCTAAACATCGCTGGGTTGTCAGGTTACGTTGCCAGGTGGCTAAGGATAGGGTCTGATGACACTACCAGTGCAGGAATCATAAGCAGTGACTCAGCACTACCCGAGCACTGAAAGTGGCCCAAGAGACAGAAGGTGTGGGTAGCAAGTTTCTAAGATACTTCAAAACGAGAGTAGATGCTGTCACCTCATACTGGGCTCTTGACAAAGAGTGAGTTTTCATGAGCAGATGAGATGGTGCAGAGGAAAGGTGGTGCTGAGGGAAAGAAGTCTTCTGCGCTGAGTTTTGAACGTAAGAGGTTAAGCTTCCTTGGTAGCCTAGAAATTCTTGAAGAGATGGGCAGTAACTTAACTAGGGACAAATGACAAAGGCAAACTCAAGGCATTAAGCTTGAGAATGTCATAGGAAGGGTTGGAATGATGGGTCAGGGCAGAGTTGCAATGAATCCAAGTAAAATTTCCAGCACCCATATTAGGTGGTTCACAACCACCTGTGACTACAGGTTCAAGGGATAATATACCTTCTTTTGGTTTTTGTTAGTCCTGTACCAATGAGCACACACACACATACACACACACACACACACACACACCATACACACACCCGCATGCATCTCACAATACACTCACAAGCAACAATAACAAAAGAACCACACTCAAAGTTTTGTAGGAAAAAGGGTTTATTTGAATCTACAGTTTAGTGAGAACTAGAAAAAAAATATAGTGCAATATGCAAATCAGTGAACTCCAATTTAAAATGAGTATTTTTGGCCCTGTAGATGGTGAACATATAAAATGACAGGAGTTCAAACTATTAACCAAAAATGAACCCTTGAAAGAGCCTGAGTCACTCCACTATACCTCATCCCTGTGAAAAAGAAAAAAAAAGTATCAAAATTGATTAGTAACTCATGGTTTTATGTCTTTTCTCATTTAATAAATTTATTCTAAAATGGACTCACAGCCTTATCAGTGACTGTTTGAAGTTCACTTGCTCTTTGAAGGCAAAATGCAATTATTTATCAGTGATTAGGTTATTCATGAGGCTTGGCATGGCTTAATTTATAATTAAAGTATAATGGGCTCACACATGGAATGTTAAGATTTTCTTAGCACTCAGTCTATTTTAAACTGAAGTGTTCAGATGCGTTACAGGTATCACAGCTAATCAACCTTCCTTCCCATACAATGTCTGCTGCTTAGTACTCAGTGGAGTCTCAGATGAAAATGCAAATGAAATATAGAGGTGCAACGGTACCCCCTTTTACACAGCGTCTTGACTATCCATTTTATTTCCTCTGTGTTGCTAAATTCCATTAAAATAAGAGTAAGATAATAATTTGATGAAAAGGAATGCATCAGAAGGGGGAGGATGCAAATAAAGGAATCCCATGCTAGCTCCTGATATGGGATAATAAGGGGTTCTTTATTAGAAGAGAACTCACAGATTACAATAAGGAACATGAATGGAATTCAGTATCGAGGTATAGCAAGTGGTGAGCAAGAGAATGAGTGGGTTGACCCATGTGCCTTTTGATACTAAAGGCCACGCCCAACCTGGTCCAGCCTCTCAAAAGCCATTGGCTGACAGAGGTTCCCCATCACCTCCCCCTTTTGTCTAAATAAGAGAGTTCCAAACCCAATATAAAACTATATGCAATACCTTCCTAAGCCTGGATGGAGCAGGCAGGACCTTGGACTTCCCATAGAGCAGGGCACCCTGCCCTCTCTTAGGACTGGAGGTGGGGAGAAAGGGTGAGTTGGGGAGCAGGAGGGAAGTGGGAAGAGGGGAGGAAGTGGAAATTTAAATGGTATTATTTATAAAGTAATAAAAAACATATTAGAAAAAATAAAACTATATGCACTAAGAAGAGATATCAATTATAAAAATTAGAATTACAACCAGAAAAAACCAAACAGTATTAAGCAAGAACCATATGCTAAATGTTTTGATAATTCTTTTATACTAAGGAGTTTAAGTCTTGTATTAGTAATGGCTTGACTAGGTCATAAGAGGAAAGTAACTATGACTATCTAGTCTTCAACCACACCAAAGGCCTGAGAAGGGAGATAATATTACTTGAGTAGGTAGGAAGTGCAATTAAGCAGCTTCCAAAATGTGCAGTAGATGAAGTGACAAATGGCTATGTGAACAATCACCCAAAGTCTCATTTGCAATATTAGAGCAACCAACTTTGGCTAAAACCTAGAATAATGGACAGACCATTTTCAGAGGCAGGAATTTTTTAAAAATCATCTTACCCTGTCTTATCAAGATTTGACAATCTTTTTTCTTGTATCCTGTTTGTCCTGTCCAGACACCATGCATTTTGTCAGTGGCCAACACATGGGCAGCTACTTGTCCAAAGGCCAGTTTTGCAAAGAAAACAAGCTCCATGTGGAGAGTGTCTTTAGTGTTCAACATTCTCTCAGGAAGAGATTGGTGTTGCCAGGAGCAATTGTGTCTCACATCAACAGAACCATAAGTTATTTAAATGCCATATTCTACAGTTCTTTGAAGTGTTTAAGATTACCTATCTATGCAGAATACAATTTTTATGTATCTAAAGAACCTGATTAGTCTAACTATAGTATGACAAACATGGATGACTATTGACTTATAATACTTAATACCTATATGACTTAAAGACTAAAACTTTATATCAGATTTTGAAACAATCTTTAAACAACTGTGCAGCAACTGAGGATAATGACCTCAAAATGTAAACAATGTATAATTATCTTGATCAGAGGTAGAGACGTATAATACAGTATGATAAATATATCCTAAAATTGTATCAGAGTTAGAAACAGGCATGAATACAATCTGACAAATTAACTTTGCATAGGTGTACAAATATTGTAAATAGAAATAGGAACATATTCAATATAAAAAATATAGTTTAAATATGCATCAATATACAAGAATTTATACCAATGTAAATTGTCTATAAACAATAGCTCATAAGTATTCACTCTATTACCCACTATTATTAGTAATAGTATGAGTAAGATCACACCAATCTATCTATTATCCCATTCAATTTCCTTTTTTGTAAGATCCCTGAGCCTACAAAATTTTTACCCTATCCCCCAAGTAATAATCAACCCCTAAATGATGTCCCTACCCCCGAGGACCATTGTCTTCTAAAATTACTTCCAGCTGTGGTGGGAGGGCAATGTTCTTCCTATGGAATCCTGTAAAACTAAAATTATGGTTAGGTTTCAAGATTACTATCTGATATAATTGCAAATAATCTCTGAGTAGGTGATAGGAATTTTCTGTTGGAGTTCTGGCCAAAATGTTGTAAGAAGGTATACCATTTCATCTAACTAAGTTGGAACCATCTTGACCAGCTGGTACCTAAAATCTGTCCTAAAGTAGTGCTATCAACATTATGACAACATATAAACCAGGTGGAGTCATCATTGTCAGGCCCCATCTTCTTCCTGGAAACTTCAAACTTTATTGCAGAAAAATCTATTGTTCATTGTGGAAAACTTAAACATTATTCATAAATACATATATTCAATGAAAGATACATTATAGACAAAATAGGTATGAAGAAAAATAATTTTTTCTAAATTCTTTCTTCTTTCTGTCCTATACCAGATGACTCCTAACATGAGACAGAAATTTTGAATTTTTCTTTTAACAACATGCTTGGATTTAGAGAAGTATAGCCATTGCCCAACTCCAAAGTCAGCTTTGATTTATAAGTGAGTCTATAATTCTACTGGGAGATATATATATATATATATTACAGAGAATGAAATTTTAGTCTGTAGATGACCTGTCCTCATAAGTCACATTCCTCTTTGTTTGGTGATTCTTTCTGGATATTTATCTTTTCCTCTTTAGGCATCCAAACATCCAGGGTCTCTTGAGTTTTAGAAGATGAGTATTTTCCTGCAAAGACAAACGTAGAACCCTGCTCCAATCCTAATGAGATTTTCTTACCATCTGTATGTTTGTCACCTCTATGATAAGCTGTCATTTCTCTTTCTCAAGAGCTTTCTCTTTTTCAAATGGAATCTTTATTAATTTTGATGGTATCCATGGCTTTTCTTCTCCTATGGAAACAAGAGAAAAACACTTTCCTCTATTTAGCACATCTCCCAGTTTTCATTCTGAAGTCAATACATCCTTGAAATACACCGGCTGATTTAATTCAGAAGTTTTTTCTGTTACCCAATGTCTTTCTGCTCCTGTTGTTCCTTTCTCATTAGTATTAAGAAAATTCAAGGTTAATAAAGCATTGTGCAATCTATTTCTTGGTGTATTTTCCATTCCTTTCTGTTTGCTTAATATAACCTTTATACTTCAATTTGTTTTTCTATAACTGCCTGAACCTGTGGAATTATTTGGTATACCTGCAATATGCTTTATAGTATAATAAGCAAAAAAAGTCTCATTTTTTTAGAGACATATGCTGAACCATTATCTGTCTTTATTTGAGCAGGTATACCCATAAAGGCCATAACATCTAATATATGTGTGATTACTTAATCAGCCTTTTCTGAGCTCAAGGCAGTTGCACATTGAAAACCTGAAAAAGTGTCAATGGTGTGGTATACATATTTTAATATTCCTAATTCTGTAAAGTAGGACACATTCATCTGTCAAATTTCATTCCTTTGAGTACCTTTTGGATCACTCCCTGCAGGTAACAATATTTGGTTATAGAAAGAGCAAGTAAGACATCTCTTTATAATCTCCATAGCTTGTTGCCATGTAATAGAAAACTCTTTCTTCAAACCTTTGCCATTGGCATGAGTTTTTTTTTTATGAAGTCTGAGGCCTTCAGCACACTTCCAATCAATAATCAATCAATTTCTTCATTGCCTTGTACTAGAGGACCTGGCAAACTCATATGGGATCAGATGTGTGCTATGTATATGGGACAAAGCTTATTCCTGATTATATTTTGAAACTGAATGAATAAAGAAGTCAATTCTGTATCATCTGGTATAAATTACAACAGTTTCAAAGTGTATGATAACTCTTTCCACATATTGTAAATCAGTAACTATATTTAGAAATTCTTTAAAATCCCTTAGTACCATGAAAATAGCATATATCTCTACCCTTTGGACAGAATTATAAGGGTTTTGTTCCACCTTACTTAAATCTTCTGATTTGTAACCTGCCTTTTCTGATTTATTTTCATCAGTATAAAATGTACAGGCTCCAGTTATTGGTGTGTCATGTAAAATTTGGGGAAGAATTCAAATAGTTCTCTTTATAAGGTTAAATCTATCACTTTGGGGATAATTGCTATTAATCTCCTCTAAAAAAATTGGCACAAGCTCTTTGCCATGGTTCATTGGCTTCCCATAATTATTTATTTCATCAGTAATAAAAGACACTTTCGTCTCTGCTGGGTCTTTACCTGCTAACTGACAAAGTCTCAGTTTACCTTTTATAATTAATTTGGAGACTTTTTTCCACATAATTTTTTTAATTTTTTACTTGGTTTATGTGGTAAAAATATCCATTCTAAGATATTATTTTCCATCTGCATTAAAGTTCCTGTAAGGAAAATTCTGGATGGCAATATGACTATCATATAATTAAGATTTGGATCCACCCTATACACATGTGTCTCTAGTAATTTCTCTTCAACCACAGTTAATTCTTTCTCAACTTCAGCTGTTAATTCTCTGGGAATATTTAAGCATTTATCACCATCTAAGGTTTTCTTTAAATGAATTATTAGGTCAGGTGTTATCCCAACAGCTGGCCATCGACTTGAAATGTCTCCTACCAATCATTGAAAGTCATTAAGAGTCCTACATCATTCTTTCCTAATTTGTGTCTTTTGTGTTCTAATTATCTGTAAACCTATTTTATAACCCAGGTAATTGACAGAATCTCCTCTTTGTATTTTTTCAGGAGGAATTTGTAATCCCTATTTAGGCAAAATTTTCTGTACTTTTTCAAACATTCTTTCTAAGGTATCTGCATTTGAATCAGATAGCAAATGCCATCCATGTAATGATAAGTTATAGATTTAAGAAATTATTTACACATTATTTTCAATGGCTGTCTTACAAAGTATTGTAATGCCTGAAAGGCATTATTGTCAGTCATCATATAAATTTCAAAATTTTCAATTCACTTACCGATCTTTGTTCCCCTTAGGCAATCTCAGTGAAATGGTGTAGATATAATAATCTTTAATTGCCAGCAGGTGTCACAGTTGCAGTCCCTTAACAAGGGATGCGGAGGAGAGAGATGTGAGCAGCTTAACTGTGCCACTCTGGTTCCACACACTGCTGCCTACCTCGGTACTGAAAAATACGCCTTGTTTAACAAATTAAAAGCAGTTATTAAGGACAATTAAAGTGATTCTGTACATGGAGAGGGTTTGGTGGCCAGAATAAGAATGAAGCCCAAAGCTTCCCCTCAGTTTCCAGCCATGAGCAAAATGGCAGACTGTAGGAGTCCTGAGCAGCAAGAGGCAGGTGAGCCAACCAGGGAGCCAACTAAGCATAGACACGTTTCCATGTGGGGCACCATAAAGAGGAGCATGCCACAGATAGTGTGGGGAACGAGAATAAAGGAATCCCACCCTAGCTCCTAATATGGTATAATAAGGGGAACGAAATCCAACTGTCAGGTTCAGGCCTGGCTAGTAGGCAGCAAGGGAGCAGACAACCCCTGAGCCTTTTGGTACCCAGGGCCACACTCAACCTGGTCCAGTCTCTCAAAGGCCATTGGCTGAAGAAGGTTCCCCAGGAATTCACTCATAAAATCACAGACTAAAAATAGTAGAAGTAATTAGAACAAGGAACTGAATTTAGTGATTTGCCATCACTAAATGTGGGAAAAAAATGGTCACAGTTGGTGGAGAAACCATACCTTGGTTTAAAGAAGGGGATAACAAGAGGTAGATCTATTTTTTTCCATAGAACTATCTTGGTGCTTAAGAATTTAAGGTTGTCTTTATACCAGAGGGGTAAGTTGGGAAATAAATTGAAGGGTTGAAAAATAGAGATATAGAATGGTTAGCCAGTTGGCTACTCCTTCACAAGGAGACTGAAGTTTTAAGGAAACAATGTTAAAACTTTGGTGTTTATAGAGAAGGTTTATACGGAAACACGGAAGAACAAGAAATACTGACAATGAAGCCTAAGTAAAGCCATATGCCAGATGTTTGGCCACAGCACTGATCTTCAGTCCATGTCTAGACGGGGAGTAGTAAGGGTTAGAACTCACCTTAACAAAGGCAGAGAATCAGAATACCAATGAAACTCAACAATACCAGCAAAATGGACTCCTACTAGCTAATAATTATGATATATTCTTAACTTCAAATGTACTACAAGAGGAGTTAACTTGTCATGAATTCACATTGTAATAAAAAGAGCTTAAGTCGTGACTACTTCAAAAATTCTTCGATTTTATTTAGTGTCCTATTCTTAATAAATATTCCCAGATATTTTTAGGAGAAAAAAATAAAGAAGATCTTGACAAACAAGAAGAAATAAACACAACAATAAGCCAAGTATATTGCTGTAACCAGAGAGAAAAAATATGAAACAAGTATGAAGTTTTTTGACAAAAACAGTGGCATTTATCATAGGATCTGTAGAACTTAGCGCTTTCTGTTTTGTGAAGCCCATAATAGGCCTTCTGCTGGTTTAAAACTATCTTCTGTTTCTTAGACTAAATCATGCATATTTCAGGAGTAAATGATTATTTGGTGCTCTCTTTACTTTTGGGTTTTTGGTCATGTGTGCTTTCTACATAATTATCAAAATGTAAATTTTACCTTCACTATCTTAATAAGTACATGAGTGTATAATCTCATTTAAATGCAGAATTGAGAAGACAGAGTAGAAAGGAAGCAACATGTTGTAGCAAGTATACTAGATTAAAGAAAGGAATAAAAGTAGAAACCAAAAAAAATGTGTTAAGTTGCTCAGTGCTGGCCAACTCAAGAGAAATTGAGATCTAAAATAAACTCTAAAGATATAAAAGATCAGCTTGGCAAGACTACATGTGACATATAAGTACTAAATATGCAAGTTTGGTTATCTATTCACAAAGTTACTTCTTAAATTTGAAGAATCAAAACCCTAATATCAAGAAATGGCAGGACAACTCAATTGGTAAAGTATTCACCGTGCAAGCTGAACAACACGGGTTCAATCCCAGGACCTGTATAAAGTTGGAAGGACAGATACTTTTAAAGTTACTGCATAGGGTCATAGCAATTATGTCATATTGCCTATAGTACAAATGTTATAACATTTATTGATAAAAATTTACAGAATGGAAGACTGAAAACCAATTCAGAATTTAGTATTTAATAAGCCTGTGATGCAAGTTTAAATGCTCAGTAAATGTATTTATGAGCACCAGCAGGTTACAATCTGTATTGTAAATGGCAGTTTAAGGTGAGGTGACCTTATAAACTTTAGATTTGGTAGCCTAACCTTGCTTTCCACTCTAATATTAGATTAAATGTCAAGCTGAAGTTTTTAAATAACAAACATGTCAAAGAGGACTTATAAATGTATTCAGTGGATTATTCTGTAGTTCATTACAATGGTGTATATTTTTAAGAATCTTTGAAGTCAAAAGAAAGGAGAAATGGAAATATGCCATGTGAGTACCAAAATCTGGTCTCAGTTTGAAGAATGGTCACAAGACACATTTCATCACCATCCCAAAACTGTGTGGGAGCTTCAATGAGCAAGCGTTAGAAAACAAATGATGTCATTGAGGACATTTGTTAAAACTCTGTTTGGGGATTTGTGGGGACCTGGGAGAGGCCTCCATTCTTAAGGATATAGTTCCTTTACTATTTTATTCTCTTTTTTTTTGAGATTACAATATAATTACATCATTTCCTCCTTCCAATTTTCCCTACAAACCTTTCCATGTTCCCCTCCTTGCTTTCTTTCGAATTCAATAGCCAAAAATGAGATATAACCAAATGTCCAGCAATGAGAAATAAACAAAGAAAGCACTATTAACAGGGTGGAGTAGTATTAGTACTAAAAAGAGATGAAGTGTCTGACTCTCCATAAAATGGATGAACTTGAAAAAAAACACACAAAAAGAAAAATGGTAGTCATAAAAGATTATTTGACTCCATTCAAATAAAATCTAGTATGGGCAAATCTATGTAACCAGATTTGAAAAACTGGTTGTCCAGTCTTTAAAGAAGCAACTGAAGTGGATCTGAAAGTGAATATTAGTGGATAAAAGATTATTTTGGGTGGGAGACCTGAACGCATCCTACTTTGTGTGTGTGTGCGTGCACATATATATATGCATGTACATGCATGCTTGTGTGGAAATGCATGAGTATGTGTGTGTGCATGTGTGTTTTTGCATATGTATATGAATACATGTGTACTTGTGTATGTTATGTGTGCATGTGTATGTGTATTTGTATGCCTGGCATGTGTGCTTATAAGTGTGTGTGCTAGTATATGTGGTTATTTCATGAGTTCTTTAATTTTCATCCATGTGGTGGTATGTGACAGGATTTCCTTCCTTTTGTAACAGGGTTTTATCTTGATTTACTTCCTCTAAATATTGCTTATTCTTTACCATTTGTAATAATTTTTTGAGACTTTCTTTGGGTTTTATGCAGAGTTGATTGTTTCAATCTGCCAACAATGTAAGTTTCTTCTTTTGCTTTCTGGTGCTGATGTCCTCTGAGTTTTCTTCTTTGTCCCTGCAGCTCCCATAGTATAGCACATTGCAAATAGAAGGGATGAGGAGATTCTTGTTTCTTTTCCTGTCTCACCATTAAACATGATATTTTCCATGGGTCTTTAGACCTGAATCTTCACTCAGAAATCAGAAAGAAAAACTTCCATATCCTCAGTTTCCAGAGCCTTCTCTCTAAACCATAAATGGCTGGATTTTCATTTAAAATTCAATACTGTATGTGTGCATATAAAGTTATTCATTTTTCTTTGTACTTTGTAAATAAAATTCACTGTATAACTATTTGAAATAGCAAGTCAAGCTTATATTTCTAGAAAAAGTCATCTTGGTTATAATATTCATGTTTATACATTGTTGACTTTGAGGTACATAGAGTTCTCAAATTCATAGGAACATATAGTATAATAATGATTTTCAGGGACTGGGGAAAAGGGAGTTGTTACATAAAAAGTATTGAGTTTCAGAAGTATGTGTGTGTATGTGTGTGTGTGTGTGTTTGTGCGCACATGCGGGTGCACACGCATGTATTTGTGGGGTCAGATGCAAGAAAATATTTAAGTTAGAAAATGTTCTATGTTAGACATGTTTATTGTTTCTCAAAAAATTGCTTTTTTGATAGAGAATAATGACATAATTCAGTTTACTTCCACTATAATAAACCCTAAGATACATGTTAATGCTTTTGTAGAGAGGAGGGTGAAGTGCGAGGAGAAATAAGAAACCTATTAGTGGGGAATTGAAACACAGCAAGGAAATTGCTATTGAGGACTAGAGAGAGGTCTAATTGTTGTCTGGTGGCTCAAGAAAGGTTATACCACTAAAATAAAAGATACAGAAAATAACTAGTAGATACACCACTGGTCGGAGAATTCTGGAAACAAAAACAGCACAGATTGGCTGGCTGCAGTCCTCAGCCCAGGTCTGCTTCTACCAAATATGGCTTAGTGATCACAGCTAACATTTAGTTGGAGCTCACAGTGCCAAACTAACCAGAAAGAATTCCTAGTTCCCAAAAGTAGAAATCATTGTTTTGAATAACAATCCTCTGGGGTGATTTGTTACACAGCATCAGGCAATTTACAAGGAACACCAACAAATAGGAAGTAGAAGGCTTTTGCAGAATGCTGGCCCCCTATATTTGTCTTTCAAAAACAAATGGAAAGGTCTACACATACACTCTAGACCACCGATGCAGCAAGGTTCTGCTAGGTTGTAGAAGAGGACGGACAGTGCAATGGTGCAAATAAAATGCGAGTGAGCAGCAAGTAGCATCCAGCAGGGCATAGTAAGAGGTGAGCAGCAGTTGGCTGTATGTTTGTTTCTGATAATACAGAATAGTCTTGAAGTGCACACATTTTTAAAGTCTTCAATTTTTATTACATATATCTACTTACTCATTACGCTATTGTTTTTTAATATTTAACACAAATTCTTTTTATTTGCTTTTTTACTTTGTTTTTGTTTTGTTTTTGAGATAGGTTTTGAGACAGTTTGAGATAGCCATAACTGTCCTGGAACTAGCTCTTGTAGTCCAGGCTGGCCTTGAACTCACAAAGATCCACCTACCTTTGCCTCCCTCCCGACTACTGGGGTTAAAGGCGCGTGCCACCACTACCAGATTTAATATAAATTCTTTATTGACTCTTTGGGATTTTGACACCATACACCCCAGTTCTGCTAATCTCCCTGTCCCTCCATATCCTCCTCCTTGCAGTGGCCCCCTAAATAAAAGTGTTTTTAAATCAAACCATAAAAGCAAACAAATAAAAACAAAGAGAAAAACAAACAACACGAAATAAAAAAACAAAAGAACAAATACAAACAACAGCAACACCAGAAACCCTAATTATTCCTCCATTTTTCCAGCCTCTTCAACACCTTCATTTGTCCCAGTGACACTGGAAGCCAGGGTGTGCCACATGGTATTTTGGTCCAGTCAGATTTACTTGGCAATATTCATTCCAGTGAATCACTGCCCTCGTTCAAGTCACTGCTTTTGTTTCTGGCTGACTGTCATCACTGGAACCTTACAAAAACTGTGCTTATGCTCCGAGTTCTGGCGATGCTGCAGGCATCATTCCTCAGAACCAGTCCTTTCACTATTTGCAGCAGGTCCTAGATGGGCTAGATGTCAGGGTGGCCCAAACTCTGGGCCCAGCTCTGGGCCCATGTGGTAGTTGAGCTTGTCAGTCCAGGCCACCAGGGCCACTCGCCTCCTCAAATGAGGGGTGAAGCCATACGCTGGCGCTGGCTAATTTTATATCAACTTGACAGAAGCTAGAGTCCTTTGGGAAGGGAGAACCTCAGCTGAGAACATGCTTCTACATGGTTAGGTCGCATTGTGTTTTCTTAGTTAGTGATTGATGTAGGAATAAGCCCAGTCCATTGTCAGTAATGCCACCTCTGGGCAAGTGGCTCAGTGGTGCACAAAAGAGCAAGCTGAGCAAGCCTGGAGGAGCAAACCTACATCAGAGACATTTGTTCGTGTGTGTGTGTGTGTGTGTGTGTCTGTCTGTCTGTCTGTCTGTCTGTCT
>LOEQ01006786.1:18433-37493 GCA_001685075.1 Bramus lutescens | reverse complement strand
ATAGATAGATAGATAGATAGATAGATAGATAGATAGATAGATAGATAGATAGATAGATGGGTATATAGAATGACCTGAGTTAATATTTGCTACATAAACAAATAGTAAGTACATCAAGTAATAAAATAGAAAATGCAACATTGTCAGGAAAATAGCATACAGGACTCATCATGACAGTGTAGCCCAATGACAAAGGAGTGGGGTGAGGGGAATGCCTGAAAGTCTTCCCTGTGCAATGTATCTTTAGAGAGAAGAATGAGAGAAGATGGGACTAGATTCATGTAAGGGTCCTCCATCATAAGTAAGCTCATGTGTTAGGCAACTATAAAAACTCAACATCCTGTAGCACAAATATGGATGAGTACAACTCAGGAAAAGACAAAGGTGAGAAAATAACTAACCATCTCAATTTCTGCCATCAAGACTTGGAAGGCCATTTTTAAAGCAATGATGACTGTGTCTCTCCTTCTATCATCAATATTTGGAACATATCTTGACTATTAATGTAGATAGAAGAGTGGGAAATTGGGAAGAAAGCTAGAAAAAGAAAGACCAAGAATCATGTTTCACATAGTCAGATATAGGGGAGCTGACTGTAATTGAATTAGTAAACCGTAGGCTCCCATGGCTGGGAGCTAAAGCATCTTATGATTGGAGATGTTGAAGGGATTTTCAGGGAACCCTGAGGGGATTCATTCAGACACTGAAATTTCAGTGGCTGCAGATTTTTCATGTTGTGTGCTTTCTTGTGGTTTCTTATAACAGTGGAAATGAATTTGTTCATGATATGAATATTAATATTTCTTTGACTACAGTTCTCTTAAGAGCAGCCTGTTGGGGGCCTTTGAACACTTCCAGCTTCTGTGGATACCTTTTATAATAAACTGTGTTTTTCATGTTAAAAAGAAAACTTCAAAAGAAGGTGTTAACATAATTGAGGGATGATAAGTTTGACAGTAAGTGTCATTATCAGAGCTTCACTGACAGCTTTTTGGCTTTTTGAAGTAAAAAAAAATCTTTTCCTAGGTAGATGCAAAATTCTTAGAGGGTTTAAACAATTTTACCAAATGTATTCACATTCTGCAACAGCCCCTCCATTCTGAAGGTTACCAGAGAGAAATGGTTTTCATGAGATCTGGGTTTTCTGTTAATCTATTGAACAAAGAATCAGGGGGAAAGCAAACATGTAAAGGATGAGATGAAAGATATAAATTTGAAAAGATATCCTAAGGTTTGCCTTCTGCAGAACTGCCATTTTGCATGTGATCCACACCACCTACTCTCAATGTCATAGACACAGAATATGAAAAAGATAACTCAATTTGAATCTGCAAGAATCCAGGTTTGAACAAAGAGTTTTTTTGTGCAAATTTACTATCAACTCTAGATGTGTTTTCCTAGTGATTTCTTGTGTCCTCACTCCCTTCAAACTCTAGCATTCCTTCGTCAAGCTTCCTGCTTCTAAGAGACTGATTTTTGAAATTATTTTTATTTGTGTTTTCCAGATTTCTGAGATTTGTTTCATAATGAAGCCATTAATTAAAGCTTCTTAAAATTATGAATCTCAGATTTTGATGACATGGGAAACAGTAGCAACCTTTCCAATGCTTTTACTCAGTGGTATGTTGGTGGTTTCTTTTGATATTGAGCAAATTGAGGAAATGTTTTCCAAGCTCAAACCTGTGTAAAGTCAGCTGAAATGCAGCGAACTGAGTATAATATCCTAGAACGATCTTTGTCCTCTGCTGTTTACCATCCTGAAAAGCAGTCAGTGACACCTAAGTGCCCTTTGGGATTTGATATACCCCCAGTGTTAGCCAAACAGAAGTGTGAAGAGATGCTGGCCTCAGTGTGGCCCTCATAAACTGCATGCACTTTGCGCTAGGACCTTGAAAGCTATTCCATTGAAAAAATAAGCCAGAGAGAGAATGGATCTATGAAATGATTGGGACCCAATCTCTAGAACTTCCTACCCTAAAATCCCCTAAAATATGGATGTAACTAAAGGTTTCTCATCCTTCCTGGTCCTGCAGTCACTTTTACAAAAAAAAAAAAACACGCAGAGGTTTAATATTAATTGCATACTGTTTGGCCTAGTAGATCAGGCTTACTATTAACTAGCTCTTACAAGTTAAATCAACCCATTTCTATTATTTTATATTTTACCATGAAGCTCGTGGCTTTTGATCTCACATGTTTCTTCTCCAGTGGCTGATCGCATGTCCCAGACTCCACCTTCTTTCCCCGCTATCTCTGCTTTGATTTCCTGCCTAGCTATATTCTGCTATGCTATAGGCCAAAACAGCTTCTTTATTAATAAATGGTAATAACACATATTCAAAGCATGCAGAGCGGTATCCCACATCAAATGGAGTACCAAGTTTTCTGCCAGGAATCTACCCGAATCCACTTTGACTTCCTGCAGATTAGATCTAGGTGTATTTCGAATGAACTTAACCCAAGGAATTAGAACAGCTAAATTAAAAAGTGAATAAGAAGAACTAGAAGTAAACATAAAAATAAAAAAGATGCAGACATGTCTACTGTGTTTGAGGGTATACTATCAGTTGGAAAGCAGGTTAATAGCTCAGAAAAACTCAATATAAAGATATAGAGAAGCATCAAAAAGATATATGTGAGCTAGACAATGAAATAACCCAGCATGGGACACACACATACACAAATATATATGTATATATATATATGTATGTGTGTATATATATATATATATATATATATATATATTTGCGACAGAGCTTCTCTGTGTCCTAGAACTCATTTTGTAGGTCAGGCTGTCTTTGAAATCGCAGAGACCCGCCTGCCTCTGCCTCCCAAGTTTTGGGATTAAAGACCTGTGTTTTAATTTTTAGAAAAACGTTGACAATAGTTTAACCACAAAGAAATAGTGCCAAATCTGGGAGAATGCACCAACAATTACTCAGTGATAATGATGAGAGAAAACATGAAGGGAGAAGAAATGCAAAAACCTAGCAAAGAAATACAAGTAGGACCTTCCCTCGGACAAGAGGTGCCACAAATCTAAAGACATTATCTACATATGCAACTTAATTTAAAATGTGGTAAGAATTGAGTAAACATGAAATATAGGGCATTCCTGAAAAATATTAAGCATAATAGAGACTTGGTATGTAATGTATATGCTTATTATTCAGTCAAAGTATACCAAGTTGCTTTGTTTAACCCAGGTATGTTCTTGTCCCAGTGACATCAGGAGGGCAGTTCGTAATGTTTGTTTTCATCAGCTGTGTGATTCCTGGCTAACTTTTTGTCTACTATTGTGAGAAAAAAATCATTATTATTATGCTTGTAATACTCTACCTATTTGAAAACTTTTTGTTGAGACTACTCAGATGTTCCTCTGACTCTCTCTACCTCCATCAGTCCAGTGCAGGTTACATTATGACTTGGAATACAGGATGCTTGCTGAGCCCCACTTATGGAGGCAAATAAGTGAGCGGTGCCTGATGTCCTGATCCTCATATGTTGACTTTGCTCTCAGACAACTGAACTTTAACCATGTCAGTAAGTTTCACACAAATTGTGTGCCATTCTGATTGCTCAATAGGACCTGATTTCAGGAGAGACATATTGCAGTCATCAGAAGAAGTAGAATTAAGTTTCATTCAAGTTTCTTTTCTTAGAAGTGAGTATCACAACACAGTACAGATTCACATGCAATAGTCCTGAGCAAGCTTGAGACTTCCACTTATCCCTTACAAAACATGAACACTAAGAGCATGCTTTTGGAGAGGGGTTAATGAGGAATTAGACACATATAGGTTAATTCCAAACTTAAGGTATTCTTCCTAGCCTGATACACATAGAGGACTGAGAAAAATATCAATGTTAAAATTTCAGGACTGGAAGAGATACAAGACCTAGACAACAAATCCTGTCTCCCATGGCTAAGGGAAGAGATGAATGCATGACAGTGATAGATGAAGAAGAGTAGAGAAACAGACAGCAATATTTGTAGTAAGCTGATGAAAGCAAATATAAGCCACAGAGATGTACTATTGCATGCAACATCTATGAATTTTATGTTTTGCAGAATTTGGTTTCATATATATATATATATATGCAGAACAACTCAAGTTTAAAAGTGGTATAGCTACTTATGAAAAGCAATTTAGTATTATTCTGAATTTAAACACATAGTACCACATAGCACATAAATCAGTAATTCCAATATGTTTGAGTGTGCGTGTGGTGTGTATTTCACCCTAAGATATTTTATGTATTTTCATATATGTATCACATATACCTGAAAGTTCACATGAACATCAGCCATGATTTTCAAAATTTGGAGAAAAAAGAATATCAATATACATATATACAGTGAAAATGATTAAGAAGCTTATAATATGTCTTCAAAGGCTCCAGGCTCATGAGGAGTGTTCAGAGTAGTAGAATGTAATGAATCAATATTTAAGCAGCAACAGTTGAACTGCATAAAATTTAAAGGAACTTTATGATACTGGAAAATAATTGTGAGGTTAAAAAATCAAAAACTTTATGATGTATGTACACATACATATTTATAGTTAAAATTACAATTCAAATTGAAATTGTGAAAGATTTTAGTGAGTTGGAAGGGAGGTTTGTTGGAAAGCCTTGAATTTGAGATTGACCCTAAACATCCAACTTAATTGTAGAAGAAGAGTAGCAATTATATTTCAATAGAGGAAACTGAAAGTAGAAATAAGTCAATGGACATCATGCTGGGAACATAGATAGGCAGCTGAAACAGACTAGACCTTTATTTTTCATTATATTGAAAGGCTATTTTTATAAATTAAATTTTTCATTTATTTTACATGCCCCTCCCTCAACAACAGTTTCCTCTCCCTCCTTTCATCCTGCTCCCTCTCCTGCCTCCCATCTATCCCACTCCTCATCCACTCCATTCAGAAAAGAACAGGCCTCCCCTGGGCTTCTGCAAAGCATGGCCCATCAATTTGAGGCAGGACCGTGCTTCTTCCCCTGCATCAAGGCTGGGCAAGGCAACCCAACGTGGGGAATAGATTCCTAAAAAACAGCTAAGCATCAGGGACAAGTGCTGATCTTACTGCTAGGAACCCTATAAAGAGACCAAGCTACGTAACTGACACACACATGCAGAGGGCCTAGGTTGGTCCCATGAAGGCTCCTTAGTTGTTGCTCCAGAGTCTGTCAGCTCAGGTAAGCTATCTCTTTTGGTTCCCTTGTCAGGATCTTGACTCCCCTGGTTCATACAATCCCTCTGCCATCTCTTCAACAGGACTCCTGGAGCTTGGCACAATGTTTGACTGTGGATCTCTGTATCTGTTTCTATCAGTTACTGAATGAAGGCTCTCTCATGACAATTAGGGTAGTCACCAATCTGATTAAGACAAAATGGTATTGTTCACTAGAAAGTGATAAGGAAAGATGCCAGGAATGAACAACACTTGTCTGAGGGTGAATATGAGGAAGTCCATTAGAAAGCCATTGATTTCTATTCGTTTAGAGCACAGGCTCTAATTGGAACAGTAAGGACACTGTCCTCTTTAAGATAGGGCTGACAAAAATGTAGGCAGATTTAAACTATTAGTAAATATAATATTGAAAGCTTTGACTTTCTCTTGGTAGAAGAATATATAGTAATCCTCAAAGCACAGATTTTTATATCTCATCAGAAAAGAGGACATGTTGATCCCAGAATCTATCCACACCCGTAAACTCCAGTTTTTCTCTCAATAAAGAGGAACTCCTTTTTAAACTAGTGCCCATTATAATTTCCAAAGTGATAACCACCCACAGTATTTATCTAATTCCAGTAACCTAGGGAAAATGAAATCTTGAAGACTGCCTAGGGGTCCTAAGATGTGCAGTGTCTAAGAAAGAGCTAAATGAGAAAGAATCTTGCCTCCAACTCCCTAGAATTGGAAGAGAGAAGACAGCAAAAATTTTCCGTTTCAGTGAATAATTTTTAAAAGAATATATATTGTCTTTTTCTGTATTATCATTGGCAACACTGTTAAGGGATTCAGTGTTAGAACAATTGTATACAACCCTGAAACTATTGGAAATAATGAATAGCAAGTCAAAAAGATTTTGTTAAAAAAATAGACTCCCTTATGCATACCTATAACCCCAGCAATGGAGAAATGGAGAGCCAAGAGGATGAAGTATCTAAGAACAGCCTCAGCTCCATAGCAAGTTTAAGACCAACTTGGGCTCCAAAAGACACTATCAAGAGTAATTAAGTAAGATAATTATTTATTTAATTAATTAAATATAAAAATATGCTATTTTAAGATATTTTCAAAGATTGCAAATACTATTAAAGCATATGCATCCTCTAAGATACGTATGAAATTTGTAATAGTATTTCTTTAGAGATATAAAGTTATTTATATCAATTCCTTTCCCTATATTTGCAAAATTATATCCTTGAAAGTAAATCCCATTACATTTGGAAGATATTTGATCCTCTGCTTCATCAGATCCATACTCATTACATGAATGTTTCTATTCCCTCTGACTCTGACCAAAAATCGACAACACAAATTTTGGCTCAAACACGGAGTATCCAGGACTCACATGACTCATGAGAGTCTAGATCACTAGTGAACATTTTGAAAGTAGGTACCAAAGTTGATCTGTTCCTGCTCTGTGACTGAGCAGTTTGCAGACAACACAGAATGAAGTGCAAACACCCACTAACACATAGCCTAGAAAGTTCAATGAAGCTTGAAGCTACCAACACTCAATGATAACAGAATGAAAACACAACTGTTATTCATACAAATAAATATTTTAGAGATTGAAAGTAAAAGATCTATTGTTACAAACAATAATATGGATGCATCTAACACACACTGTTAAGGTCATACACTCTGAACATATATGTAGCATTTGAGTCTAATAAACATAAAGGGAAATAATATACATAAAAATCAGGATAGTTGTTGCCTTGGGTGGGCTACGACAAGTAATGGTAAGGGACTTGGGGAGGAGTAATAATTTGTTCATTTGTCTAGATACTGTTATAATAATCTGTAGTCTTTATTACGTACTTATAAATACATAATTGTAGGTTCCTAATAGTGACTCCTAATTACATATTATTAATTAGATATATATATGTGTGTGTGCACATAATACAATGAAAATTGCTTTTAATAATTCAACTTTAATGTTCAGTGGGAAGAAAATAATTTCAGCTATATAATACATAGTTAATAATCATTTTGTAAAAATAGAATTCTATAATATGGGATAAGTAAAAGTAAGGCCCTATTTAAAACAAAATTTCTCTAGATGGCTCCGAGGTTAAGGGAATGTCTTACAAGCTTGTACAACTGATTTTGAGTCTTAGAACCCAGGTATAGGTAGAGGAAGAGAAGTTGCTCCACAAAGTAATCCTTGACCTCTTTACAACAGCCATGGTGAGCACACACAGACATACATTTAAACACACACACACACACATCATACACACAAAATTATAATAAAAATGAACTCTATAAAATTAGAAATTAACTACTTTTCTAATTTTATCAGAATTTAAGAGTTAAAGTGTTTATCTTTTTCCCTAGGGTGTATTTTTTATTCTTTCCCCCCTTTTTTGTGTTATCATTTTATAAAGTTTATTTTACATATCAACCAAAGTTTCTCTTTCCTCCTTTCCTCCCAGTAGCCCCCTCCATGCACTTCCCATCTACTCTCCTCCCCTTCCCCTCCTCCTCCTTTTCTATTCAGAAAGGGGCAGGCCTTCCATGGGCTTGAGCCAAGCAAGGCCCATCAAATTGAGGCAGGATCAAACTCTTCCTCTAAATTCAAGGCTAGACAAGGTAATCCAGCTTAGGAACAGGTTTCCAAAAGCCAGCAATGTGCCAGGGACAGGTCCTGATCTCACTGCTAGGAGCCTTACAAAGAGACCAAGCTACACAACAGTCACACACATCCAGAGGGCGTAGGCCAGTTCCATGGAGGCTCCCTAACTGTTAGTCCAGAGTCCATGAGCTCCCATGAGCTCAGGTCAGCTGTCTCTATGGGTCTCCTCCTCATATCATGCCCATCCCCCATTCATATAATCCCTCTTCCCTTCCTTCCGGAAGACACCCAGAGCTCAACCCAGTCCCAGGCTGTGGTATAGGATCAAGCTGTATCAGGTTCTTAAGTTCCAGGCGAGGGGGTGTGTGGATTAGAAATGTTAGGCCGAAAACAGCAGAGACATGAAGGAAATAGACACAGACACAGGATAGGTCAGGAGGGCAACCCAATGAATATTCAATCCTTCCATGTTTATTTTTCTTAGGTTTTATATATCTTAATCCAGAGAGAAGGGGAAAGACAAGAGACCATTTTTACCAAAAATGCAAGGAACAAACAACGTAATTACCTTCTCAAATACCTAAAGCATCAAATAACCACATCCTAGGTCAAAATATCCTGTTAGTAGCCATACCTGGGTCAAACCTCCAGTCATTAACCTTGAAGGAGCAAGAATAGGCCTGAACTCTCTGACCTTTAGTCCAGGTGGAATGAATCCATATCCCTGGGTTCTGATACTGTGGATATCTGCATTTGCTTCCATCAGTTACTGAATAGAGTATCTCTGATCTCAGTGAGAGTAGGCACCAATCTGATTACAGTAGATGGCCAGTTCAGGCACCTTTCCCACTATCGCCTGAAGTCTTAGCTGTAGTTATGCTGTCTATTCCTAGGAGTTTCCTGTCACCAGGTTTCTCCCTGACCCCCCAAATGGCCCCCCATCAAGACATTGTTGTTATACTGCCCCTTAATCCCACCTCCAACCTGTCTTCGCCACCCTGCCCCATCCAACCCACTCCTCAGGTTTCCATCCCTCCCTCCGTTCCTCCTTCACTTGTCTTTATCTCCAGTTTATCAAGGAGATCACTATTCTATTTCCCCTTCCCAGGGTTAATCCATGCATCCTCCTTTGGGCCATGCACTGTTAATCACTGAACCATTTCTCTGATCCCTATTTTTTATTCTTATAAAGTGTGCTTATTTATACATACTTAAATTAACTTCCACTATAGAGAATAATTCAACTGTGAGGAAAATGGCAGTCAGAAATTTAGAACAGGCACCATGCCAACCAACCTATGTGTTTGTTGTGTGCATGTTTTAAACCATGTCACACAGGAAAGGTTTTGAATAAAATGGTAAGAAATCATGAAGGCCTGACTGTCATTAGCTGATATTTGTTTGGAAGAAACAACTACAAATATAGAATCACAATAAATATTCCTAAGATGGAAATTGTGGTGAGTGTTGTGACCAAGTGTGGTCAAGTTAGAAAAGACTCAAAGAGAAAACAGACCTCACTTGACTGGAGGATAAGTGTACTATGACCTTAAAGGCAAATTGGGAGATAACAATCTCAAAGGGTAGAGAAGAAATATCACCAGGCAGAAGAGAAATGCCTGGAAAACCCATGAGTTTGGAAAAGCAAAGCCTGGGGGAGGAAATGCCACTGTGGTCTAAGCGCAGAGGTCTGGAAATTTACCGTACATTGGTATGGGAGAGTTTGTTAAAGCATGCATTGAAGATCTTCAACTCAGAATTTCCAATTTGGAAGCTCCAGGTGACACTGGAGAATTTGCCCTTCTGTCTAGTACTTAAGTGACAGGAAATGAAGCTGCTGGTCCAGAAATACAGTGGCAATGGGCACAGTGCAAGGCCACATGGGGTAAATCCTGAAAGCTTTAAGGGTTATTTTAGCGACTGGTCCCATGCTATGAAAATCAATAAAAGACATTGATGCTTTTTTAGCTGGCACGTAACTTGCTGTCTCAGAAGCCTTATTCATGTGTCTTAATTCATGACTGAAACACTTGGGAATCAGCTAGCAAGCCAAGTTAGCAACGAAAGGCAGGGATATTGGTGACCGCCTACACATAGGTCCAAAGAGGAAATGGATAGACTATAGAATGAGTTGAAGACTGAGTGCAGTGATTTCTTGGAAAGGGAAGGTGTGTTAAAAATTTGTTACTGGACCAGAATTTTGGCCAAAACTGCAGTGATATTTCATTTGTATTTTAATAAATAAAACTTGACTGAAGATCAGAGAGAAAAACAGCCCTACTGGTCAGCCTTAAAGATCAGGCAGCAATAACACACACCTTTAATCCCAGTAGCCATACTAGTTTGCCATAGAAACTGGGTGGTACATGCCTTTAATCCCAGTGTTGTACACCTTTAATCCCAGCCCTAGAGTTGAATATAAAACTGGAGGAGGCAGCTCCCAGTCTCAGTCTCACTCTGAGATTCCTGGAGGAAGGATCGCCATTTTTGGACTGAGGTCAAAGTAAGAACCACTGACTGGTTGCTTTTCTCTTCAGGTCTTCAGGTTGAATCTCTCTCTGTGTGGGTTTTTATTAATAGTGCGTCAAAAACAACTGAAGGAAAGAAAGAATTGTAAAAAGAGTCATGTTGGCACAGTCTGATGCTACAGTTCATCACAGAGAGGAAGTCATGGGGATGTGAGTGCGAAGTCACTGGTCACATGGTGTTGTGTCTTCAGTCAGAAAAGAGAAAGGGGGATGTTGCTGCTCAGCCTGCTTTCTTCAATTCAGTTTGGGATCCCAGCCCATGAAAACGGGCCACTCATATTCAAGGTGTTAGTTCCCTGTGTTGTTAAACTCACTTACACACACACACACACACACACACACACACACACACACAGGGAGAGAGACAGAGACAGAGACAGAGAGACAGAGAGAGAGTCAGAGACAGACACAGAGACAGAGACACAGACAGACTGTGTTTTCATGGTGATTCTAATTCCAGCCATGTTGGTAAGGAAACAATAAGTCACACTAGTCTTTCTGGCTCTCATGAAGAAGATGAGCAACACTGTCCTAAAGTACATTATAGGAGTTGGAGAAATAGCTCAGTGATTAAGAGCACTGACTACGCTTGTAAGAGACCTTAGTTCACTTTTCAGTACCCTCATGATAGCTTACAAACCATCTGTAATTCCAAATCTAGGAATTCAGGTACCCATTTCTGGACTCTACAGGCACTGCACACATGGGGTATACATATGACAGTGCAAGTAATACACATGCATATAAATAAAAGAATGTTTCTTTTAATGATTGCTGTACTAGTTTAAATCAAATGAGGATAAAATTTCTTTGGAACATTCAGTGGTTGATAACCATGGAATTTTGATTTAGAAGAGAGGAGCACAGAGTAGAAAATAGATACAGATGCAAATATGAAATCATCCATGCTTTGGTGGTCATAAAACTGTTACCTAGAAGATGAATATAACAGAACAAGAGAAAAGATCTCAGGACTGTTTACAGAGAAATTCCTATCACCAATAGCATGAAAAGTGTCTGGCTCCACAAAGATGGGAAGAAGCATTGCAGGATACAGTGACAATCACAGTGTTGTGCTTCAGAAGTCAGAGGAAACGTGATACCCACGAAGCTGTGGGATATTCAAGGTGCTTAACAAATCATGTAGGACATGAGATGAGGTGTCAGCAAGAGCAGAACAGGGGTGATGTCTGAAGTTTTGTTCAAATGTTTATTTAGATTTATTCACATTTACATGTGTATACATTTCTAATTTGCTTCATTTATTTGTGAGGGTGTACTTATGAGTGCATGTACACATGTGTGTGGAAACATGAGTCTGTGCACATTCAGAATCCATAAGACAGTCTCTGATCTCTTAGAAATGGAGTGTGGCCATTTGTAGGGTGCTTGGCTCCCTAGTAGATGGTGGGATCTGAATTCCTATTTTTCAAAGTTGTTAGAGCAAGTGCTGCTGACTACAGAAGTATCTCTGTTGCACTTAGTTATACGTCTGGGGGATAATTAAGGATACTAGAAAGGTGATGGAAAATCAATTCAATTCAGAGAAAATATCAGGTAATTGCCATTTGAAGTTACTATATTCTCCTTTTCTTTCTCTGTTCCTCCCTCCATTGCTCCCCTTCCCTTTTTCTCCCTTTCTTTCTTTATAATCTTTCCCCCACCACACACTCCTTTTCCTAATATAAAATAGCGTTTTGCTATTTGAACCACATTGTGTTACTAATGAAGTTATATCTTGTTACTGCATCCATTGCCCAACCTTTGTATTGGGATATGAGTCACTTGCTAATCACCTTAGCATAGTTTACCAGAATATCATGTTATTTTTCTCATTGTTTTGTGAGAGCTCATGATACATCCTTAAGGATACTTGTATATATAGATTTATACTCCAACGAGTGTTGTACTATTTAACCTATCATTTATTGCTTCTATTGCACAAGTCCTAAAATGATATGTAGTGAACACCACATATCTTTTCGTTTTTAGATTCTGACTTCACTATCAATTTAAAAAACATTTTTCCTATGCCAAATTTATATGAATATTCAGATTTATCTTATTACAATCTCTGCAGTACTTCATATCCATCTTTTGAATTTTGAATCCATCTGGTATTTATTCTTCCAAAATGTGCTTTAGAAATTTTACATATTTTTTACTTAAAATTTTAACTAATTTTTAAATGCTGTATACTTCAGCTTTATTAGAAATGGCATCATGTGATGTCAGATCCTGAACTGACTCTGTCACATGGGATTTTTCCATGTCAGGTGAACCTAACCATACTTTCAAATGATCCCACCAGGAAATGTTAACCATTAACTCAAAGTTTGTTCTTCATAATCTTCCCCTCCCTTAGAATACTAATTACTTAAGTAAGGCCATCTAGAATGTTGTCCTAGACTTTAGCTACTTGTCTGTTTAATGTATGTGGCATAGAATATCTTTCCTCTTCTAGTTATCTGGTAGCAATATTGTAGAGTGTCCAATATAGTTCAGTATACATGAATCTTGGCATTTTAGTTGCTTTTTCATTATGATTTCTTTCCAGTAACTACATATTGGCTTTAAAAATGATATATATTTCAATTTAATGTGTTATTCACATACATTAATTATATTTAACAATTGTCACCATGTCATTTGCATAAATTTACATACTACATTTCAAAAGTTGTTTTTATTATATTTACCCCCAGTGTCCCATCATCTCCTTCCTACTCTCATTAATTCCCTTTCTTTTGTCAACTACACTTTCATATGCTTTAATGTCCTGTGTGTATCACACCTTCCCAGAGAATATGTGACTATGCTCCTTCCCTCCTGCATCAAACATTAGCTATGGATAAATCCTCAGGAAAGGGTAGACTTCATAAGAACCTCCCTGGTTATGGCAGAGTAGTGCCAGATCCAATCTTGTGTATCTTGTCTAGGCAGTCATAAGTTCAAGAGTACAGCAGTCATTTTATGCCTGGAAGTTAGTGTGCCATATTGCTCCCCTTCCATCCTCAAGCTGTTTATTCTGTCTGCCTCTTCATCAGAAATCTTCTCTGGGCCTTGCAGGCAGAATTGTACATGACCCCTTCATGGTTGGGCATTCACCAGTCATTTATTCTCTGTACTTTGCCAGGCTGTACATTCCTCCAGTCAGAGAGCTTCCACTACAGAACGAAGCTTCTTCTGCAACACAAGCATAGTTATTTAGAAGATAATTGGTAGACACGTCATGTTCGTTTAGCAAAATAGCAGTAAAAGCTTCCACATGAGCCCAGTTGTGGGCTTTGTGTCAGTTTTACATTACCAAATGTGAATTCCCTCAAATGAAGTGGTCATCAGAAACACAAAACTGGTTACCCCTATAACATATTTGTTATTTCACCAATGGGGCTCATCTTTTCTGGCCAGTTGATACTGTTCCACACAGGGTCCATGACTGAGTAAGACTGTTGGCCACAATTCTGCAGCAGTAGGGATAGCTCCTCCTGACACTGTGAAGGATAACAGGGAACATCCAGGCCAATTCCAGCTGTACTCCTCAGAGCCCTGTGGATAAGGCATGTCATCTCATCCTACAAAGGTCTTGCCATCTACTTATGGTGTGCAACCCTGAGCAATTTAAGTTGTTTACATTGTTTTTAGAGTCCCCTGGAGGATCTTGGCCTAAAAACTCAAGAAGTAGGTAGCCCTACCTGACAATGAGATTTTCATTTATTAAGTTGTGTCTTCTTGGAACAAGTTTATACATTTACATGCTTCCTTCAGAAATCCCTTTTTTTCTGTTTTGTCTATTGATTATATTACCAAACATTGAACTTTCCTGTGACTTTTCACTTATTAATTTTTATTGTGTTTTTTTTACATCATTCAGTCTACAGTTAAGGCTGCTTTCAAACTCAGGATCCTCCTGTCTCTACCTCCAAAATACTGCAATTGTAAGACATGTGTCAACACACAAGAACTTAATATTTTCCTTATTATACACAATAAACAAAATTATCGTATTTACAGTCTCATGGAAGTAACCTAAAATATTGAGAATTCATATTTATAAAGGCATATTGTATGTAAAATGTATTTAATTTGAAGATATAATAAATTAATAACTGTATAGTATCAGAGAATTGTTCATGCATATCGAGTAGAACATAAGAAGTCCTTCTTTGCCCTCCCCCTTTTGGTTGTATATATCTCTTAATTTCCTTCTAGCTGAAAATAATATTGGCAAACTTGGAGTATTTAAATTTTCTTTTCTATTACAAATGTTACCACAAATATTCAAAGCTGTTGGTCTCCTTGTATCTGCTTCTCTCCCTTCAATGTCTCCCTTAATACAGTAGACAGACTGACTGCATGAGCCTCATCAGAGCATTGCACACAGAACAAAACCAGATCCATGTGCTGGCTGGCAGCTGTGAGTTAGCTGTATAGATTTAAGGTTCCACCCCTGACCTTATGGTCAGTCTTGTTCAGCTACACTGGTGACCTTGATATCCACTCAGCACAACAGGCAAGTCTTTGCCTAAAGATCTTTTATACTTATAACTTCTGTCTAGAATACTCATTTCCTGGACCATTCTAGGTTTCTCCTCTACATCTCAAAATTTTTGTAAAATGCCATTCACATTTTTCCTTGTCCACCCTTTTTACAATTGACCACGTCTTCAATCCTTTCTACCTACAACCCCAACATCATCTGTTTTGCTCCTTAGAAATTCTCTGTGTTCTGTCTGGAATATATGTTACATATTTTTGTTGTCTGTTTTACCTAGGAAGAGACCAAGGTTTGTGTCTGTTGCTTCTTGTATACATAAGCTCACACTCCTAGAAGCAAAAGACTAAAAGTACACATTGACAACAACAACAACAAACCAACCAACCAAACAAACAAACAACCTGCAACTTCAGCAAATGGTACTGGGCAAACTAGATAGCTACATGAACAATGAAACAAGAACTCATACTGTATAAAACTTGATTTCAGGTGAATTAAGAACCTCAATATAAGACCCTGAAACTGTTGTCAGACAATGTAGGAGATATACTTTTAAGGACAGGCAAGAACTTTCTGAAAAGACCTATGGTAGCATAGGAATTAAGACCAAAAATTGGCAAATAGGACATCATGAAACTAAAATTTCTATGCAGCCAAGGAAACAGTCAAATGGACAAAGAAACAGCTTACAGAATGGAAGAAAAATCTTTGCTACCTATGCATATGATAGAGGAGTACTATCTAGAATATTCAGAGAACTAAAAAAGTAAACACAACAAGCAAAACAAATAAAAACAACTCTGAGATTCCATCCTACACCTTAAAAATGCTCAAGATCAAAACCACTGTTGACAACTTATGCTGGAGAGGCTTTGGGAAAAAGGGAACACTTGTGTATTGCTGATGGGAGTGTAAGCTGGTACAGCCTGCTTAGATATCAGTATGGTGATTTCTCAGAAAATTAGGAAATAATCTTCCTCAAGACCCAGTAATACCACTTTTGGGTATATATCCAAAGGATGCTCAATCGTGCCACAAGGACATCTGTTCAACTATGTTCATAGCAGCATGTTTTGTCATAGCCAGAACCTAGAAACAACCTAAATGCACTTTGACCAAAGAATAAATAAGAAAAATGTGGTACATTTACACAATGGAGTACTACACAGAAAAAAAAAACTTAAAAAAAATCTTGAATTTTGCAGGCAAATGGATGGAGCTAGAAAACATCATTTTGAGTGAGGNAAGACCCAGTAATACCACTTTTGGGTATATATCCAAAGGATGCTCAATCGTGCCACAAGGACATCTGTTCAACTATGTTCATAGCAGCATGTTTTGTCATAGCCAGAACCTAGAAACAACCTAAATGCACTTTGACCAAAGAATAAATAAGAAAAATGTGGTACATTTACACAATGGAGTACTACACAGAAAAAAAAAACTTAAAAAAAATCTTGAATTTTGCAGGCAAATGGATGGAGCTAGAAAACATCATTTTGAGTGAGGTAACCCAGACCCAGAAAGACCATTATCACATGTACTCACTTATAAGTGGTTTTAAAATATGAAGCAAAGAAAACCAGCCCACAAGTCACAATTCCAGAGAACGTAGACAATGAGGACCCTAAAAAATACGTACATAGATCTGATCTACATAAGTAGTAGAAAAAAGACAAGATCTCCTGAGTAAATTAGGAGCTTGGAGACTTTGGGAGAAGGTTGAAAGGGAAGAGAGCAGAGAAAAAATGTAGAGCTCAATAAAAATCAATAAAAAAATTTTAAAAAGCAAAACAAAATAAACTAAAGCAACTCAATTAAAATTGTGGCGTGTAACTTATCAGAGTGTTTTCATTAGAAGAAACACTATTATTAAGAAGTACTTTTAAAAAGTGTTTGATATCCTTAGCCGTAAAGGAAATACAAATTAAAGTTAGAGATTTCACCCCACTCCAGTCAGAATGGCCAAGATCAAGGAAACAACTGACAACGTATATGTGTTATTCTTTGCTGGTATCTCTTTCAGGTCTATACTTTTCTTAGAAGCAAATTAGCACAAGTTTTCTTTCTATAAATAGTTGCATGAATTGACATGCTCACATGTACACTTGGTAAAGAAAGAAGGTTGGGTATTTTTCATCCTTACCCTCTTCAAGTAAAATATCAATTTCATTCAATTACACCAGCAGACAAGAGGGTCTCCACTTTCCCCATCCTTTCCAACAATACATATCAACTTTTTGTAATTTGTCTATTTAATAAACATGAAATCATTTTGATTTATTCATTTGTTTGTATTCCATTAATGACTTATTTCTTCATCTAATTTTTTTCAATACAGAGAGTTGCAGTTATTTTGATTTCCTAGCTTTTAATATATTTTAGAGTAATTTTTATTGATGTACAATTTTTAATTATTTTCTGTAGTGATAGGGGAGCAGGCCCTGCTTTTCATCCACCCCAGCTCCTGCACGGCTAGCTTATACCCCGAAATAACAACACACAAATTGTATNAGGCAGTTTCTTTATTAACCAATGAAAGTAACACATAGACATATGACCCTCCTACATCAATTTTCTTTCATGGGGATGGATGATTTTAACTTTATTTTAGTTTCTCTTTTCTTGGTAACATTTCTCATTTTTTTCTTTCTCAGATGTTCTTTCTGTACAAACTTGATCTTGTATACTTGGTATTATATGCTCAGATCCAAAGGTAGATGATTTTCTTGTAATGAATCTACACATTTGTGTTTTAGATGCATCTCTTATATATTCTTGGACCTCCAGGTTATTTTGAAGAAGGGATATATGAAGCACATGATATGGAGTCTTGGCTAAATTTTTGAATGATTTAGAGATTATTTCAAAATGATAACACAATATACTCAGAGGACATAGGTTACAAGTGTTCTCAGAAGGAAATAATTGTCATCTTGTTAAGAATTTTGTACAATGTATTTTGAACTCATTTACTCTCCTCAATTCTTCCATTTGTTATCTTCTGAATCATTCCATCCCTTATCACCCAACTCAGAGATTTATTCTTCTTCTTTCTAAGTCAAGTTCAGTTTGAGGTACCCAGATAGAGAATGGGTCCTGCTCTGGGGTCAGCCTTTCAAGAGTTGCAGAATCATCAGCAACAGCAGCATCATAATCATTATAAACTAAACAAAGCGAGAAAAAAGGAGTATTTTCCCCTGCCAGGTAGCATCAGATGCTAATAGCACCTCAACTAATGGTTTAGCTGCATATCTATCTTCTTACACTCTGTGCTGAGATTTTGTCTAGCATGAGCTTGTGCAGATCTTATGCATGCTGTCACAATCAATGTGAGTACCCATGTGTTCTAAGGAGGCTGCTAGTTAGTTCCCGGTTGCTTAGCCCCAAAATAATCACACAAAAACTGTATTAATTAAATCATTGTTTGGCCCATTAGCTCTAGTTTCTTATTGGCTAACTCTTACATATTAATTTAACCCATTTCTGTTAATCTGTGTATTGGCATGTGGCTGTGGCTTACTGGCTAAAGTTCCGTCATCTGGTGCTGGTGGGGCTACATGGCTTCTCTCTGACTCTGCCTTCTTTCTCCCTGCATCATGTTTAGTTTTCTCCACCTAGCTCTGTTCCCCTATAGCTCTGCTATAGGCCCAAAGCAGTACCTTTATTAACCAATGATATTCACAGCATACAGAGGCAAATTCCACATCACGCATGTGCATCTTCCTTGATATGTATGGAAACCACTGTTCCTTGAAGTTACCAATCACCTCTGACTCTGATCATGTCTCTATCCCTTCTTTTGAGCCTTAGAATGAGATATGAATGTCCAATTTCAGTGTTACCAGTCAATGTACTTTGGTCTCTGAAGAATGACCAGGGGGAGGTCTCTGTTAATTGCCATCTACTACAATGAGACATTTCTCAGATGAGGATTGAAATATGCTTTGATATGTGGACAAAAAAGTCAGTAAATGTCATTTATTACTTTCCTAAATAGAAATAATATTTTAAATATTTTTTAACTTTTTTTAATTAAAAATTTGCACCTCCTTCCTCCTCCCCTCCTCCAACACCCCCAACTCCCCCACACCCTCCCTCTACAGTCCAAAGAGAATTCAGGGTTCCCAGCCCTGTGGGAAGTCAAAGGTCCTCCCCACTCCATCCAGGTCTAGGAAGGTAAGCATCCAAACAGACTAGGCTCCCACAAAGC